>JAKSZU010000007.1:142000407-142075407 GCA_026018925.1 Tupaia tana | reverse complement strand
GAATTTAAGATTTGAGACTCTTAAAACCGGGACAAGCAGTTAGCGTAATGGCTGTGTCACTGGACTCCCGTGTAGTCGACCGCGGTTCGAGTCCCAGACCCAGTAGCTTAAACTCATGTCGGGCGCTTGTGCGTACGTGCCCAAGATCCTGAGAGGAGAATGGAGGAGAATGGATTGTGGCGTGGCCATCCCCCCTGGGGGGTGATTTCTCGCTTTCTGTCTCTCTGTCTCTCTCTGTCTCTCTGGCGAGCACATGCGCCCTATAGCAAAACCTCTGTAAAAAAAAAGAGACTCTTAAAACCAAGCCCATGCCATTAAATATCAATGTATGGTACTTAGTCATGGATCATCTTGCAAAGCCCACTGAGAATCTTCAAATATTGATAGTTTAATTTTTTTCAAAGCTGAAGTATGAAAATAGTTTTCTAAATTGTTTAGTGCATGACCAGTGGATAGACTTTCGGGATAATGAGAGACTAGATATATAATTCCTATTTGAATGTCTTATATATAAAAGGCACTCCATAAAACTGAAGTAATGAATATGGTAGATATGATAAAATTATTTTTATTAATTTAGTTATCTAAACATAGAAAGGGCAAGAAAAAGCTTGATTGCTCACTACTTTCACTTGCATTCCTCAGCTGAAGGACATAAGGAACACAGACATTTCAGACATGAAATTTAGAAAAGGAGCATGCTCTTGAGGAGACTCAAGAGCCCAAATGAGAAACAGAGGCAAGATGGATAAAATTTTTCATTAATCACTCCATCCTGTCAAAGAATTTTCTTCTGATCACTTATAGCTTGAGTTCATTTGTTTTATAAAATAATCTTTTTTTTTTTAAGAGATTTTTTGCTATAGGGGTGTGCACTCTCCAAAGAGACAGAAAAGGAGAAATCACCCCACGGGGGGAATGGCAGATTCACAATCCCTTCTCCTTCATTCTCCTCTCAGGATTTTGGGCACACATGCACACGTGCCCAGTGTGATTTTCAAGTCACAGGGTCTGGAACTCAAACTGCAGTCTGCCCTGGATATCCATGCAACAGGAAACAGCATATGTAGTATGCAGTGATAAATGGACAGTCTTTGGGCTCTCAAATCAGCAGATACATGTTATGATGACATAGATACCCACGCCACAGTTTGAAAAGATAAACTTGTCAGCATTCAGAGGCTCCTATTTTAAATGGCTGGGAGACAAATTTGGAATAGAGAAAGCAAAATGATTATATAGTGCTACTGAAACTTGTAGTTCCTATTTCTTTATTAGATAAAATAAAAAGTTACTGATAAAATACACCTCCCTTATTTTAAAATGCTCCTGTTTTTCTCTTGCATTGAGACTTTAGATTATAAATTACACTCATCCTAAAAAGATGTTGGTCAGGCAATGTTAGTTTTAAACTTTAAATACTCCTAAGGGCACACCTGTACTTACTAAATGATTTTGAAAATCCTGCTCTAGGAAATTATCTTGATCAATTTATTGAATTGCACACCACATTTTTATATCCCTTCCTGTCATTCAGGACTCAGAGGGTTTTACCCTTATTACAAGTTGGAAGAATAAGAACAAGAAACATTGTTTTCTTCTGGAGTTCTTTTTCTGTATATCCCTTCCTTGTCCCCTTTCATTTTGAATAGCATTTGATTTGGGGTCAGCAGAGTAACCTCTCTGACTAGAGCATTCATTATCCTAGCCAAGATAGCTACTGTTGACTCAAAGGGACAGCCAGCAGCCTGACTCTGACCAAGGCAAAGAATGAGGGTCGCTTTTGGAACTCCTTCTGTTGCCTCTCATCCTCATCCTCCTTGTCTCATTTTGAGGCTGGAATCACTAACAGAATATTCAAAGGTCCCCTCTGTGTCTCCCATGTCAGTGGAAACCTACTACAGAGATTGACTTTTCCACCAGCTCTTACACCAGTGGTGAAAAGAGTAAATTTGAAATTTAACGTTAAAGTGAACTCCAAATATAAATCATTCCTGGTGCCCTCTGCTGGTCTTCTCCTCTGGGCAGGCTTTCTGGACATCCCTTGTGGAGAGAAGTGTCCTGCCCCGGGGCTTGCTTTTACAGGCCTCTCAACCCTGTATGCTCTGATGATGTTTTGACTAGGTTGTGCCACTTGCCAGGCAGTGAAGCTTCAAAGAAAGAAGTGTCTTATTCATCCCTGTAGATTTTATATCTCTTGCAGGTCTGTGTACGTGGTAGGTGCTCAGTTAATGTTTGTTGAGTGGAATTTTTATAAATTTACTTAGATCAAACTCTTTTTCAAATTGGCACTTCAGCTAACAATTTGGGGGCCAGCTGCTTTTTATCAGACCCTCTACCAGAAACTGGTGATACAAATGGAAATGAGACAGTGTCTTGGGAATTGAGAAGTAACAATTCAGCAGGGCATGTTGATAATTTACAAATAAATATAAACCAAAATTCTAAGGAAGAAATGAGAAGAGAAGGCTTCCCAGAGGTGACATTTGAGCCAGAGCTTTGTGAATGAGTAGAATTTTGCCAGGCAACAAAAGAGAAGAATTAAGTTTTTTTGATCTAGATTTCAATGGACATTGTTGCAAATCTTTCTTTTTTTCTTTCTTTCTTTTTTTTTTTAATTTTAGAAAGAACCTCTGTTCTTTCGTACACTGCTGTAAGAATCTAAAAGATGAATGTAGGTTGCTTGGAGAAAAAAGTAAAGCAGACACCAGCATAATTTCCCATATTTCTCCTTTCTCTGTTCACAATGCATTTAGAAATGTGAAAAATATCAAGATCT
Source organism: Tupaia tana (assembly GCA_026018925.1). NCBI lineage: Eukaryota > Metazoa > Chordata > Mammalia > Scandentia > Tupaiidae > Tupaia > Tupaia tana. Next base: position 142,072,628 of record JAKSZU010000007.1, on the reverse strand, counting down.
AACACAGTGAATACAGTATGTTAATAGAATAGATACTTAAAATCTCACTATGTGCTGGCTCCATGTCATGGTGGTTAAGGCAGATAGATCCTACATGGCCAACTGTGTGGCTCGAATCTCTGAGCCAGCAGCTAGAAAAACATGCCAGGCATGTGGGTGTGTGCACCCACAATCCAGAAAGGAGGGAGAAATAGAGGAGATGAGACTGTGGCATGGCCATGCTCCATGCAGGGGTGCTTTCTTCTCTCCTTCTCTCTCTCTCTCTCTCTCTCTCTCTCTCTCTCTGGCAAACACATACACCCTCTAGTATAAAACAAAACAAAACAAAAAAATCAACCAACCAAAGAGAAAAAAATCCACTGTGTAGTAATAATATAAATCTTCCTGTCATACTCGATTCAAAACTCATTAACAATTAGTCTACTAGCAAAACAGCAAACATAGGAAAAAATCGCCCAAGCCAACCTATAGAATAAAGTGTACAAATCCCACTTTACTTAATAATGCCTCTTTGATTTGTGGTTAAAAATATAAAAGTTGGATGTTAAGGTATAAATTTGGAGAAATGATCACTTTTTAAAAAATTATGATAACTAAATAGTTTACAACAAACTCAGTTATTTTGTAGGTACAGAAGTAACTTTTAGAAAACAATTCCTATTTCATTAGCTTGATATATTTGCTTAAATATACCTACATGTTTATCAATAAATTGACGGAAATAACCAGATATTTCACATTTTAATCTTCTAACCTAGAAAACCATGAGGAAAACAACTTATCTGACTTCTGTTGGTCTAGAGAATCCATATTTAAAAGGAAAAGTGGGTAACCTCATATTTTACAAAAGGCAGGATTTTAGTAGGCCAAAGAGTAAGTCCACATTTAAGCTGAAGTTCAAAGAAACCTCCTTTCCTCACCAATTACAACTTGTGCATGCTGCACTGTACAGAAAACCACCGTAAACATATTAGAGAGGAAAAAATAATGAAATTGGGAGTGATAGTTATGTCTGATTTAGAGATACCCGAATTTCCAGCAGCTAGGCAAGTGTCTTCATTTTCTTAATCACATTTTCCCAACTCTAACACAATCTTAGTGCATTTTTGCAAGCTAAAGACATGCCAGGTGCTTGAACTACCGGAAGCACATTTAAAAAAGCATGTGTTGTTTGTATTTATCTGGTTTCAAATAGTTGAACACTACACTGACCAAGCTGGCTGGAACAAACATCTTTTATTAACACACATTTAACAGGATTTAAAATATTCATAGGAAATGTGTATTATTATTATTTGGCATCAGCACACGAGATTTTTAAAAATGCATGGAACTGGATATTGGTGGCACACCGTTGTAAATGACAAATTATTATTTTTTTAAAGCTATTAAAATTCCTCACAGTCCTTTTCTTTGTCCATGAGAACTTCTCTTTGCACCCAGGCATTTGCTTCTCTGGCTTTAGTTCATTTGCTGCCTAGGTTTGTCTTTCTAGTTTCAGCTGTGTCACGGGCTTGACGAAAATCACTGTCTTGAAATATCACACTGAAAATATTGCCACTGGTGACCTATTTGGGCTCTGGGAAGTATGGAGGCTATGGATGATGCAGAAAGGTGCCTGTTGATGGTAGGAAATTTAAATGTGGGCATGAGGTGACTTCTCGGTTCCATTCTGTAAGATGATATGTGAAATTTCTACATTGAAAATTGCACTTTGGTGAGCGGGAGGTGCTGGTCAGGATCAAGTATGAAGTGCAATTCTGGCATGGAGCTGTCAGCCTGGGTGGTTTTATAAGCAAAGCTTTGTAGCCTTGACAGAAAAACTGCTTGTGCCCAATGCCAATCACTCAGTCTTTGTCAACTCAATTGCACATCCTCTCAGAGATGGCATCCATCTCCCCTGACATCCAAAATATAGAGTATGCTGTCACCATGTCTCGGGGTGAGTATGCACTGGTACCTTGGAGGGGCAAATGACCAGGTTCCCGCTCTTTGCTAATTGTATGACTTTACAGTGTACACACAAGACAGAAGAAGGAAGAATGTATTTATCTCAGGGAAATGATTTACATAAAAATGGTGGCTGGGTTTCCTAAATTGACACCTGCTATATAATCAAGGGTTACTGATTCTTACTTAATGGAAATGAAGGAATAATAATACCACTCACTTTAAATTCAGGCTGCACAACTCACAAAGATGGCAGCATCTCTGTGCATGAAAATTAGAACCATAGTCCTTCAGACTTGTTTTGGGTCACCCAATGGCAGGATGGTTAAGGCAACTGGGTTCAATTTGGGTGACTGTGTGGTTCTAGTTCTGGACCCAGCATCTTGAAATATATGCCAGCCATGTGTCCATGACCAAAATCCCAAAAGGGGAATAGAAAAGGGGGTGGCAGTGAGGTCACCCCCATGGGCATGTTTTCTCATTTTCTCTTTCTCTCTCTCTCTCTTTTTCTGTCTCTCTCCTGTGAGTCCTGTGAATAAATGCACCCTCTGGCAAACAAACAAAACAAACAAACAAAAAACCCAACAACAAAATACTTGTTTTGTGGTAAAAGGAAATGAGAAGTTAGTTTGCTCCACAAAGAGTTTTGTGCTAAATGGAATCTTGCAATGTTTTGGGCTTTGTGTATGTGCTATCTTTTTGCCTATAGATAAGAGGCCATGGCTCCCATTGAGTAAGGGTTGTGGGGAGATTACAACTGAGGAAATCTTACTATTGCCATTTTGGGGAGGGAATCAAAATCTCAAGGCCAAAAAAGGAAACCGTTTCTTCCTTATTCCCACCTAGCATTCTATCGACCCATCACCTCTTCAGTGTGTTGAAAAATTATTTTGTTAACCTTTATTGAGTGCCATCAAGCATGCTGATATATCTAAGTAGATTTTAAAACTTATCTTCACTTTTTTAAAAAAAATGTTTCTTTAAAAGTCTATTTTGAGTATGTGCTCTTTGGTTCATAAATCTAAGTACAACTGGTGACCAAGGTGTCAGATTCCCCAGCATGTGTATAATGTTTCCCCTAAAAGGTGTTGCATTAATGCTGCCTGGACCTTGGGTGCCATTTACTGTACTGTGCTGATAATTTACTAAATGGTACCCTTGAGATCCAAAACATTGGATGTGCCCTTGTAAAGTGCCTAATTTGCTGCCAGGGAATAATTACCAACTGGAAAAACAGATTATATATTATATATTTGCTTAAAATGGTGTTTTTTTTTTTTTTTAAATAAAATAAGCTTCAGAAAAGGTAAGTCATTCTGATTCTGTCTCATTTGATGTCTTATCCTCACTAAAATAAAGGTATTACAGAAATAAACTATTTAATACACAATTGATATTGTTTCAAATACCATACCTCTGAATTAATATCTAGCCTTTTGAAAGTCACTCAGGTCCTCAATGGATATAGAGCCAGAATGGAAATTGGCCAACAAAGCTACATCTCCTAAGAAGGCCATGATTAAAAGATTTGACAAGATTAACCCTAAAAACCTCATTGTTCAAAGATACAGTGTCCTATTCACTCTGGGTAGCTTGATTTAACGTCTGACTTTTCTTTAACAATTTAAACTTCCACATATCCTTCATGCCCCTATAGAGAAAAATCTACATAAAAACAAACATTACAGTCATGTATATATTTTCCAAATATAAACTAGTAAAAAATGTAAACATAACTTGTCAATGAAAACCTAGAAATGATCTTTATTGATTAAATAAGGCGTTCCCAATCTACTCTTTGTAACACATGCAGAATCATTGCCATTAAATATACTTCTCTATTATGAAGGCTGTCTTTCAGGTGAGAATAAAAGTAAAATAAAGTCTGTTTCCAAACACAAGTCTATAGACACTCTGAGCATCTTCATGAAATAAGGTCCAGTTTTTATTTTCTTCTGCCTGACAGAATTTCTCCAAAGCAGAGAACATTCAGTCATGGAGCAGAGGATGACAACCTTTTCTTGTAGGATACCTAGGTGTACCCTAAAAGATAGAAATGAGGCTATATCATGATTTATTGTAAATTACTTCTTCTGATATCACCCTCCAACCTTCAGAGGTTATTTTTTTTTCTTTTTTTCTGACTACTTTTACCCCCTCTCTTGCTGTAGAAAAACTATTGTCACTAAATAATAAGAAAATAGAGGAGGGTCATTTATTTTTTTTTTCCTTGGGAAAAACTGAAGACATTTAAGACTTCCTAATGTAGAAGATTTTTGGCTGTGTATTGTTCAGACCACTTACTGTCCTCTGCAGTCATGAATGGAATCCAAGAACTATGTGCATTGCCAAATCCATTGGAGGCAACCAACCGAAACATATACTCTGTGTACGGTTGGAGATCTCTCACTTCATAACTTAACGATGCAGAAGGATTGGAAAATAACCTGTATGGGAAAGAAATAGTAATTAAGAAGTTTTAGGTATTCAAAGCAATAAAAAAGCAAGTACATCTTATTGCAAAAATTTTTTCAGGAAAGGTCAACATACGTTTAAATATTGCAATTTTCTGCTGTCAAATGACATCTCTTTTAAAATAAGTGGCCTTTTTGGCTGAGGGTTCGTAACCTGGTGTTTATATGAGATGCAAATTCTAGTAGTATTGAGACTGTTTGCTGTGTGGAAATTGTAGAATAGGTATGATGATTTTCTACCCACAGTTGAGAGAGGGTTTTGGTAATTTCAGGTAATCCTTGCTTTGTGCAATACCCATGCTCACAAAAAGTTTAGTATAAAGAAATTTTACTTTAAATCCTTTAAAAACAAACAAACAAAAAATAGATATTTTTGCAAAGCAAATCATTGTCCTCTAGGTTGTTTGTTTTTCATTTGAACTATTAAAAGGTAATCTCTATTTGTTAGAAAAGATAACTGATCTATTCTTCAAAAATCATATGTCTACTTTGAATAACCCAGCTGATAGGAGGTTGGACAAAGCAGAATGCTCACTCTAGAAATTCCTGGGTAGAGTCGTGAGGCCTCATCTGGAGTTGGTATCTGGGAGAGCCGGGAGCGTTGTTACGAGCTGGTGTAGACCAGACGACCTGAAGACTGGTTGGAGTGGCAGATGAAAGCCTGGGAGGCAGCACGCCATCTGGAGCTGTCGAAAAACACAGATGAATTAGAGCAGAGAAAACTGTGGAGAACATATGCTGGATGGAATCGAAATGCTCCATATACTGGAAAAACTGTTCCTCGGGATCAACAACAATGTTAAACATGGTCCATTTAATTTAACATTTTCCTTCCTGAACTACTGTACTTTCTTATTGTTCATTTCAACACAGTTACATTAGTACTTCGGTCTTAAAATCCAGCCCCCAAAGAGCAAGATGAATGAATATGTCTCACATTCCCACTTGCATCTAATTGAAAATATGGGGGAAATCTAGTGAAACAAATATTAAAGTACCTTTTATATGTAACTCTCCATTCAATAGACCAAGCAAATGACCATTAATACAGTTCAGATCTTACATTCTTCTCACTTAAATCACCCACTACCACCTTGATCACATGAACACAATAGGCTTTTTGTTTCTCTCTCTCTCTTTTTATTTTTTTGGAGGAGGAAAGTTGGCTAAAGTTGAAATTTTCTGGAATGATAAATAAATTGAGGCGGTGGAAAATAGTATATTCTACCCTCAGTTCCCACCCATTAAAATATGCAAACTAAGGACCAGGTGGTAAACACAGCAGTTATGCAATGAGACTCACATGGGAAGGTCCTAGATTCACATTCTGGAACTTCTGTCTGCATAGGTGCGTGCCCATGATCAAGACTGGTTGAGACTGGGGATGGACTGTGATGTGAAGACCCTGTGAGGTGGTTGTTTCTCTGTTTCTCTCACAGAGAAAACAAATAAATACATTCAAAATAAAATAAAAGAAAATTTAACTTTCTTTACTTGGGTATTTTATAGTCAGTTATTGCTTCTCACAATACCCCTGCCTTTACTTAAATATATTGCAAACCAGAGCACCCCTGATGAAGTTTTTGGTCTACTTGTATCTTTGGTAAATCTGTCTTGAATTCAGCACATCAGCTTACTATAATCTGTCAAGGAAATCTATTTGAATGGTTCTAGAAAGTACAACAGGAATGAATGAAGCTAAAGCATATTCTATTTTAAAAAAAAACTGACACGATGACTCTGGTTATTTAATTAATCTTTCCAATAGGGATTACCTGAATGAACCGCTCCCATCAGCTTTTATTCCAAAGCTAGTCAGAGACTCCAAAGCAAATTAAGCAAAGCTCTGTGGCTATAGAAAAATCACCTAATGACTCTGAATCTATGTTTTCTAATCTTTACAATAGGGCTAATGTTTTTCCCTTGTAAGATTGTTGTGATGATCAAAGGTAAGGTAGATAAAGAACCTTATTTTGAGTGCTACTAATTTAATTATTAGTTGTTTATTTATAGTACTATTACTACAATTACATTGGCATGATCTGAACTTCCCTTAGCATAATTTAACTATTAAAATAATGTAATGTGTTAGAAACATCATTTTAATATATGTTAATATATGTTCCTAATGACCATGGATTTCTAGAGGCTGTAGATGAAGGATAAATGATCAAAATGATGAAAACAAATAAAATATCAGGGCCCATTTTCAACTTTCTTTTATACATAACCTTGTGCAGTGTGTGAGTTTTATATCCTCTCTAATTCAGAAGAAAATGCTTGTAGACAATGAGGTTAATGAACGACCAATGATGAGCTTAGAAGACATAGATTACATGTTTTATCAATCTGTCATAGGGGTTTTTAGGTCATCAATAATTCATTCATTTGTTCAATACACTTTTACTATGGCTCTGCTCAGTACTAAGTAGTGTTCTTTATGTGGAGATAGAACAACACTGAGTAAAACAGACGTGCTCTTGTCCTTACAGAGTTTACATTTAAGTGCAGGGAACAGGCAATAAACAAATATAAGATGATACCAGATGGAGATAGGTGCTCTGGAGAAAAATTAAGCGAAGTCAGAGAAGATAAAGGAAAAAGGAGCATGTGACGTTAGTTATTAAACAACAGTTTGGGATAGGATGATTACTAGGAAGGGCATAGTAGGTGATATTTGAACAGAGACCTCAATGACATTAGGGAGGTGGCCATGAGAACATCTGGAGAAGAAGGAATCCAGATAGAGAGTGGTACATGCAAAGGCAGTGTGGTGGGAAAAGCTCTGCTTGTGAACCAGAAAGGCCAGAGTGGCAGAAGCAAACTGAGTAAGGAGGAAAGAAAAGGAAAAGAGGTTGGAGGGATAAGCAGCATCTACATCTTGGGGACTTTGAAAGTCACAATGAGGCTTTCAATTACATTTTCAGTGGGGTTCAGAGCATCCACAGGCTTCTATGAAGAAAATAACATGATCTCAATCTAAACTTATGAAGACCACTCTGCTAACTGGGGGAGAAGTGGAAGAAACAGAAGAATGACCTGTCATAGTAATTCAAGCAAAGGTGACAGTAGGTTAGATCTGAGTGACAGCTATGGAGGTGGTGAGATAGTTTGCTGTTCAGGTGAGTGTGGAGTATATTGCTGATAGAATATAAAGGAGTCTAAGATGTTTTCATCCCAAACATCCTGGTAACTGGTAGTTTCATTCAACTGAGAAGAGAAGAACTGAGGGGGAGAAACAGCTTATGGAAGGAGTCAGAGCACTGTTCTGTCCAGGTTACATAGAGCTATATCATGCATCTATAGTGGAGATACCAAGAATGAAGTTGGAGACATGAGTCTGGGTCAGAGTTGTGGGTCAATGAGAAAGTAATTAAAGGCTGAAAATTGATAAAATAAAGAAGAGAGTGAGTGTAGATAGGGTGAGTATAGAAGAGACGTGAAAACTAAGCCTTGGAACCAACCAAACTTTCGAGGCCAGAAAGTAGCCTCCATGGCAAATAAGATTGAGAAGAGCAATCAGTGAGGTAGGAGAAATACTAAGGGAGGGGGCATACTAAAAGCCCAGAATAGAAAACATTTCATAAAGGAACATCAGACCACTAATATCAAATGTGATGAGAGTCTGTGGAAGAAGAAACATGAGAGTTAAATTTTGCATTTGGCTAAGTGGAGCCATTTGGCGACACTGTCAAGAACAGACACAGTGCAGTAGTGGTCATGGCGGTCAGATTAGAGGAGGTTGAGAAGAGAAGGAGAGGGAAATGGGCAGATACAGTGAGCCTAGATAATTCTTGAGAGTTTGTTTCCAAGGGGAGTAGAAAATGGGACAGCCACTAGAGAAGCTCATAGTCTTGGAGGCAAGTTTTCTCAAGACTGGGAGCAAACATACATGCTTACTGAAAGGATCCAGTAGAGACTGGGGAAATGATAAAGTAGAAGAAAGAAGAATTGACAGACCAAAGTCCTTGTGTGGGGTTAAGGAGGTGACCCCATGCACATGTGGATTGAATTGAGAATCAGTGGACACTGAATAGAGCACAGGGCAGTCATCATTTTGCAAAAGTGAATATACAGACTAAGATGCAGGTAAGTGTTGGGACCACCAGATGGCATAATGGTTACATTGTTGTACTCCCATGTAGTTGACTGCAGTTTGAGTCCTGGACCAGGCAGCTTGAAACTCATGCCAGGTGTGTGTGCATGTGTGCCCAAACCCCCGAGAGGAGAATGGAAGAGAAGGGATTGTGGCTTGGCCATTTCCCCAGGAGGTGATTTCTCACTTTCTGTCTCTCTCTGTCTTTCCAGTGAGCATACACACACCCTATAGCAAAAATCTCTCTTAAAAAAAAAAAAGGTTGCAAATAAATGGGTAGATTTAGGGATGCAAAAATAGCAAAGATCTCCTCTGATGATGCCAATTTTCTCAATGAGCAAACTAAAAGCAAAGGTATCAGTTTAGCGTGAGGGCAAACTGAACTCATCCTGAGAGAGGACACAGTGTAAGATGGTTCTCACAGTAGAAGAGTGGCAGGGCTAGGAATTGCAATAAGATTGCTGTTCAGGACCAACTAATCTAATAATTCTAAATCTTTGGTTTGAAGGTCACTGATGCTGAAGACTTTTTAACTGATATTTTATTAGTGAGCGTGAATAGTTTTAATAGTGATGATTTCTTATCAATATACATTCTTTAGTTGGTGTATGTACAGCAAGTATATACATTTAAAAACAGCACTACAAAAACACAAATGAGAAGGAAAGTGCAGGGCTGGCTTCATGGGGCAGCAGTAATACATAGCTCAAGAGGAGCTGGATCCCACATAACAATTGCAGTTCGAATCTCCTGCCTGTCATCCTGAAAAACACTAGCCATGCCCAAGATCTGACAGTCTAGAGGACTGGAAAAAGGGGGACTATACCATGTGGAGAGTGGTCATCTCTCTCTTTCATTCACTCTCATGTGCACATACACACACACACACACACACACACACACACACACTTTACCATGAATAAAGATTTTTTTCTTTTTAAAAAAGAACAGTGCAAAATATAATACACTGCGTTGTTGGGGAAATCATGACGCATTTTTGCATAAAAAAAGAGAACTACGTCGTGACTTTTCCAATGACCTAATATAACAGCTAAAACCATATCCCTCATATGATTTTCTTTTTGTTTAACTGTTCTGTATCAAAGACTATAATGTCATTGGCAATCCAAATTCTGAATGAATACTATTTCTAAGTCATCAGCGTGAAAAATGTTCAGTTTTTAATGTGTACACGATAATCCCTTTTTGTGTTAAAAGCTGCATTACCACACTATTAAGAAAGAACAGAGAAATGCATGAAAGGAGGTATCATAATAATAATAAAATACAAATTATTTCTCAAATAATAACAAAACAATATGCCATATGAAATTGCTCACATTAATATTATACAAAACAAAAATATTTATAAACTGAACGATTATTTTAAAATTATTTATATATACCCACTCAGTCTGTATGCTTTCAGAAACACTGAATTCTGGAAACCTTTCTTTCCCCTCTGCTTAACCCCTTTTATTCTAGATCTACTCCTTAGAGGGTCCTTAGCACCAAAGCAGTAACTGGGAGTCAGCCATAATTCCACCCCTGGTTTCTTAACAGAAGAGCCTTGTATCTATCAGCTTGATATATTGTCTCCAAGATGCTTTGTGGCTCAAAAAGCTTCTCTCAAGTTTAATATGACCCTCGCGGGGCAAACACTCCACAGACAACCTCCTGAATCAACACATCTTGTCCAGTAAATACTAATGCTGCACAGCAACTGGATAAAACAGCTACTTCGATCTCTAAATTCATAGCAAGAGTTTTTAATAAAATTTCAAATTGGACTAGTTTAGATGGTATAATTTTTTGAATACATGATTTAAACTTGTACATGATTTTTATTTGTGGGCTGTTCATTATGCAAAAGCAAAAAAAAAAAGAAAATTAAAAAATAAAAACAGAAAATGATTTATATATGCCCACACCTTTTCTCCATACAGATTTATAGAACTCTGGGGGGTAAGCTCTAAAACGCAAAAAATTAAAGTGTTCCCCCACCACCACCCCGTAGCCAGCAACTACCATGGCCATGGGGACCAGAAGAAGAAAATTCTAGAGAGAAAATGAATTCATTGTGCTGCTTCTTTCTCAAGACATGCCATCAAGCCATTACTACTGCGGTGTGCTTTGTGTGTGTAGATGTGTACATCTGAAGGTACTGGGGTAAAGGTTGCATTAAAATACCAAAGAAACCTATAATATTTTGTATTCAATTCAAATATGTAATAAGAGAATGAATCCCACTCTGCATAAGGAGCTTATTGGGGGAGAGCAAAGGGAGGCTGACCCCATGGAAAGGCTCTGGGTTTCTGTCCACCAACATCCCTGGTCATGCTAAGCACATGTGTGCCCAAGATCTGGGCTAGGTGAAGCTGGAGGAGGATTGTGGCACAAAGATTCTGTTAGGAGTTCCTCTCTCTTTCCCTCTCTGTTTCTTTCACTCATGGAAGAAAAAAAAATACTTAAAAAAATGTGTACACAGCACAAAATAAATATAAGTGCTTCAGATTCAAAAGTTAGAAACTTCCTGGGGGGCACCAGACCGTGCCTTTCCGAGGACCAAGGCTCCCAGAGGCACTACCGTGGAGACTGCCACCTAGCTCATCCTGGCCAGTCCTGTTCTCTAGTCTCATTCCAGCGCCTGGGGCTCCCACCAGCGCTTCCTGTGCTCACTCCTTCAGATGGGGTGCTTCTGATTGGGTTCACGAGCCATCTGACTCGGGCCCCCCTCCACATTATTCCTTCGCTTCAGAGATTAGATGGTTGGCATCCTTGTTTAGGTTTCTCTGTTCACATAAGAAAAACCATGACCCTTTCCTGTATGCATCCTTGCAGTGAGGCGGAATTGGCCTGGCACGTGTTCCAAATCCTTCGATTACGTATCTCTCCATCATTTTCTGAAATAGCTGCATAGAAGCACGGGCTTTAAACTCCAGTTTTCAGAATGGAAAATTAAAGTTCAGACACATCTATTGAGACATTGAGTCATGAGCAAATTGAAAACAGAAGGCAAGACTCGATTTCCAGTCACTAAACCATATGTCATTTAAACAGATATTAATTATGAGGAATATGCAGATGTGCGAGCAAATGGACAGTCAACCTTGAGTACAAGGATGCACAAGCAGAGCAGCATTAAATAGTAACAAGTGGGTTACACTGTATTTAATGTTTGCAAACAGTCTCTCGTCAGACCTAAATATTTGAACACATAGGATGTGCCAGGTTCTTTAATAGAGTTATTTCTAATCCGCATACTTATACTCCAAAAATGTAGTGTTATCTTCTTGTAGAATAGATAAAGAAGCAGAGGCTCAGAGAAGTTGAATGTTTTATCTCCCATCACAGAACTGGTTATTGGCAGAGTAAGGATTCAGACTAGGACTGTTTAAGACAGTGTTTTCTCAATTCAACAGCACAAAACAGCCTGTCACAGTGATTTCTAATAAAGAATCAATATTGAAATGTATTAAATATAAAAGTGCCCCATTTACAATATTAAATCGAGAAATTTCAATAGAGTTTTTGGATTTTCTGTCCAATCATATTCTTTTTAAAATTGCCACTTTTAGTTTTATTTTCAATTGACAATAATTTTATCTATTCATGGGTACAATGCAATACTTTGATACATGTATACATTGTAGAATGATCAAATCAGGTTAATTAGCATGTCTGGCACCTCAAATATTTGTCATTTCTTTGTGGTGAGAACATTTAAAATCCTCTTTTAACCAACTCATTTCAAGCAGTACTTCCCTGGTCTTATATCTTTATCACAGTGGGGACTCTGTCTCCATATCTTTCTACAATGAAGCACACATAGAACTGCTACTGCGAATTTGTTAGTTCTCAGGGGTTAGAATCTGCAGAAATTCAACACAATGCAAAATGGGGAAGTCTTCATGCTAGTAAGAGACATATATTTGATTAAGACTCTCAGCAAGATTGATAGAGAAGGATGATTTCTCAAAACAATAAAAGCCATATATGAAAAACTTATACAGTATACTGAAATCTAAAAACTGGTACTAGGCAAGGCTGCCCACTTTCTCCACTGCTTTTTGATATAGTGTTGGACGTCTTAGCCAACGCAATCAGAAAAGAGAATAATATAAAAGGCACTCGAATAGGCAAAGAAGAGCTGAAAATATCTTTATTTGCAGATGACATGATGGTATACTTAGAATAACCAAAGGTTTCCATGAAAAAAACTTCTTGAAGTAATAAATGAATATGGTAAAGTGGCAGGATACAAAATTAACATCCAATGATCGATAGCATTTCTATATATGAACAAGAAGTTGAATGAAGTAGAGCTGAAGAAAGGAATCCTCTTAACCATAGCCACAAAATGTATAAGATACCTAGAGACAAACTTAACTAAGGAAGTCAAAGACCTTTACAAAGAAAACTGAAAATCTCAAAAAAAGATATAGAAAAGGACACAAAAAAGGACTCCCATGTTCCTGAATTGGAAGAATAAATAAAATAAAAATGGCAATTCTACCCAAATTAATCTACATATTTAACATAATTCCAAACAAAATACCAAAGACATTCTTCACAGATCTAGAAAAGGCAATCATAGAATTTGTCTGGAATCATGAAAGACCTTGTATTGCCAAAGCAATCATGTGCAAGAAGAGTGGAGTGGGCGGCATCTCACTCCTTGACCGCAAAATATACTATAAAGCTGTGATGATCAAAACAGCATGGTATTGGCACAAAAACAGACATGAGGACAAATGGAATAGAATGGAGACCTTAGACATAAACCCCAGAGCTTATAGCCAACTGATTTTTGACAAAAGATACTAGTCAATCCACTGGGAAAAGGAAAAACTCTTTAGCAAATGGTGCTGGAAAAACTGGGTATCCACTTGCAGAAAGATGAAACTTAATCCCTATCTTTCACCATTAACAAAAATCAATTCAGAATAGATCAAAGATATGAACTTAAGACCTCAAACTATAAAACCACTGGTGGGAAATACTGGGGAAACTTTGAGAGACGTTGGGGTAGGCAAAGACTTCTTAAATTAAGACTTCCAAAGCATAGGCAATAATCCCTAAAATAGACAAGTGGGACTATATCAGATTAAGAAATTTCTGCAGAGCAAAGGACATAATAATTAGTGTGAATCAACAACCCTCAGAATGGGATAATATTTTCGTTAAATATGCCTCAAATAAAGGACTGATAACCAGAATACACAGGGAACTCAAGTGGCTTACCACCACAAAAAATTATTAACCCAATTGAAATTTGGGAAAATGAGCTGAACAAAGATCTCTCTGAGGACACACGAACAGCCAAAAAAGCATATGAGGAAATGCTTAACATTCCTCATCACAACAGAAATGTATATTAAAACCACAATGAGATACCACCCAACCCCTCAGAATGGTGAAGATTAAAAATACAAAAAATGGTAAGTGTTGGTGGGTTGTGGTGAAAGAAGAACTCTCCTACACTGTTGGTAGGAATGTAAATTGGCTCAGCCACTGTGGAAAATAATATGGAGATTCCTGAAAGATCTACAAATAGAACTATTATTTGATCTAGCAATCGCACTTCTGGGTATTTACCCAAAGGACAGGAGAATGGTCAGTTGGAAAAGTGCTTGCACATCAATTTTTATCACAGCATTGTTCACGATCACTAAGATGTAGAAACAACCCAAATGTCCACGAACAGATGAATGGATTGAAAATGTGTGGCACATATACTATCTATGGAATATTATTCAGCCATAAAAAAGCAACAAGACCCTGGCATTTGATGATGGTTGAATATGGAAGATGTATTGCTGAGTGAAGTAAGCCAGGCAATGAAAAAAAGATATTGTATGTATCCACTTAATGTATACTAACAATCCACACTCTATGGGAGAGATTGAAATATTAGAGGCCATAAAAGCAGTAAAAATAGTTATGGATGTTGAAGACAGTGTGGAACAGGGTGGGGGGGGAGAAGGGAAGAGTATAGAGAAGGATAGCATGAGAACAAATAGAAAGGTATGACATTTGTGGGACACATAAATGGTTTATTATCTGTTGATGATAACATGTATAGTATTCTCAATTGGTGTGAGGACTATTTCATATTAAGTAAATTCTCTTTACAAGCCAAATGATGCATAGTGATTGAATATTTAAAAAATAATAAGAATAAAATATTATAATAATAATCTGAAAAACTATTTGATGATGATGTGGATAGTAATGTCTTTGTCTTGACTGATAAACATGCTAATTATGCTGGAAAAAGAAATGTTACATACTGTAAAGACATGTGTGATTAAATGTAATATAAAAATATAATAAAATAAAAAAATTTAAAAAATCCTTTTTTCAAAATTTAGTATCATCAATCACACATCACAGAATTGATCTTTGTAGAATGTTGAAAATAAAACAATGTCTCCACTTAATATATACTGATTGTCCACACTCTATATCTGAAACTGATTAACTACAGGATATAGAAACACAGCAAAGGGATGTAAATACCAGATATAGTGTGTGTGAAAGAATAGAGTCTGAGGAATGGCATTTAGAAGAAAAACAGAGAGGCAAAGCATTAATGGGACAAAGAAACGTGGTATTATCAGTTGAAGATAATTTTATAGTTTTATCACCTGGACTAGGGAGAAATGTTCACATGTTGGAATATTCACTTTGTAAGCTAAATAACATGATTGAATGTATAAAAGACGAAATAAAAAATATATTAAAGAAAAGAAAAAGAAAACAACAGTGTCTTACATACATTGGGTTGTAGAAAAAGACACAACACATTTGTACATAGAAATACATGAAAAAAGTATGCATGATTTTTCTGATGAACCAACAGAAGGCAGATAGTTTAAAGGATACCAACGTAATCATGTACTCCAGAAATTTTTAGTTCAGGACCTAGGATCAGGTCTAGCAACTAGAGAGAGATTTGCAAATACTTTGTGGATGATCAAAAAATGAACAAAGTTCAAAGTTTTGAGAAAGAGTTGAACTTATTTGTTAAAGGTTGTTAAGCAAATCAACCATTTTAAAGACTTCTTAGCTGCCTCTTGAAAAACATTAATATCTGATATTCATTTTAAGAATAAACACAATATAGGTCAACCATGGTGTCACAATAGTGATTTGATGTTAAGTGATGCTGAAGCCAACCTGGGTAGGTTCTGAAGTCACCTCCTGAGGTCTCTGTATACATGCTGGGTGAACACGTGTGCTGTGATCCTGGCTGACTGAGGCTGGGGAAGGGTGGCAGTATGAAGACACTACTGAGGTATCTCCATCTTTCTCTTTCTCTGTCTCTCTGTCATAGAAAAAAATCAGGACCAGCAGATGGCATAATGGTTACGTAGCTGGACTTCCACATAGTCGACTGCAGTTCGAGTCCCAGACCTGGTGGCTTGAAATTCACACCGGGCATGTATGCATTGTCCCCAAAGTCCCGAGAGGAGAATGAAGGAGAAGGGACTGTGGTGTGGTCTCCCTCTCTGCCGGGGTGATTTTTCACCTTCTATCTCTCTGTCTCTTTGGTAAGTGCACATATCCTACAACAAAAATCTCTTGTAGAAAAAAATGAATAAACTTAAAAAAAGAGGTAAACGAACCAGCTTTGGCATAGTGTTTAAGGCTGCTGGATTCCACATGGCCAACTGCATGACCTGTGTTCGAGACCTGGTAGCTTGAAAAACATGCCAGGTGTGTGTGCATGCATGCCTAAAATCCCAAAAGGAGAGAGAAATGGAGAAGGGATTACGGTGTGCTATTTCCCATGGTGGGTGCTTTCTCACACCCCTTCTCTCTTTTTCTCTCTCTGATGAGTGCACATGCTCTCTGGTGAAAATTTAAAGAGACAGACAGAATATACTAAAATACCAAAGTCCATACCGAGTAGTAATTGTATGTCAGGCACTAGACTAGATGTTCTGCATATATCCTTACATTTAATAATATAATAGAACCATGTGTAAAGTAGGAGGGTTGAGGAAACTGAAGCTTGCTAAGATAGATGGCTACACAAGACCACATGGCTGGTACGTGGTTGAGCTGCTGTCTGAATCCAACAACTGACTTCAAAACCCTAATTCCTGGGACCAGCAGATGGCATAATGGCTACGTTGCTAGACTCCCACATAGCTGACTGCAGTTCGAGTCCCAAGACCTGGTGTTTTAAACTCACAAACTCACTCCTGGTGCATGTGTGTGTACCCAAGATCCCGAGAGGAGAATGGAGGAGAAGGGATTGCGGCATGTCCATCCCCACTGGGGGGGGGGGGGTGATTTCTTTCTTTATGTCTCTTTCTGGCAAACACACACACTCTATAGCAAAAACCTCTCCAAACACACACACACAGAACACACACACACACACACACACACACACACAAACAAACAAACAAAAAAACCCCAAAAACACCTAATTCCCAATTCTTAGTGTAAGCAATGCAGTTTCAAGTGGCTTGGCCAAGCCAACACTCTGTCCCTCATCATGGGTACCAAGCA
Organism: Tupaia tana; assembly: GCA_026018925.1. Taxonomy (NCBI): domain Eukaryota; kingdom Metazoa; phylum Chordata; class Mammalia; order Scandentia; family Tupaiidae; genus Tupaia; species Tupaia tana. The sequence continues at coordinate 142,055,582 of JAKSZU010000007.1, read as the reverse complement.
TGACAGCTTTCTTTTCCACCTTTTCCTCATTTGCCCGACAAGAGCCTTTTAAGGAAACACCTTGGAACATGGAGATGTCTCTGAGGGGTGGAGATATAACTGCTGAAAGTTTTGAAAAGGAGCAAGAGATTTTGATTTTTTTTTAAAAAAATTGTGCTATTTAAATCTCGAGGAAGTTTTTAAGAGAGTAGATGTTTGGAGAAATAATCTCTTTTTGTTGTCTCTGTCTCTCTGAATTTCTCTCTTTCTCTCTTTCTCTCCCTGATTGTTTCTTACTTGTCAAGGCATCTTTGACTCTGAGAGCATCTTAAAAAAGGATCCAGAGACAAACAAAGAAACAAGAAACAAGCTGCATAACAAGGACGCTGGTTTTATGGACTCAAACTAAAGAAACATTTTCTCAAAGTTGTCACTAGTGTAATAAAAATGTATTTAAGGCAAAAGCTCTGCCTAGGAAGAAAGCATGCAAATAATTTTTTTTTAAAGAATCCTGCATTTATTTATCTCAGTAACAACATAAACAAACTATTTTAGTGTACATTACAGTATAAAAGCTGAAGTTGGTAAGACACCCTCTTCAGTCTTGCAATGACTTCTTTGGGTCTACACTCCTGAGGGAAACCTAAAACTTCAACATTTCACCAGGATGAGAATACATCAGTCAAAATGGGTGCAAATATTTGTCAAAACTTATATGAAACCCAGTGGACAGATCTCACCTACCTCGAATAATTATTCTTTGTGAAGTAGAAAATGGACCCTGTATTCACGAAGAATTGCCTTAATTAGAATGGAAAAAAGCAAAGATATCCCCAGTTACAGTATATAATAAGAATAATATAGAAAGGGGGGCAGAGGTGGGTCAAAGGCACCAGGATAAAAAGACACCACTGAATACTAATTGCTATTGACCATTTGGGGAAATAAAAGACTCCACTTCACAGTAGCAGCCATAGGACCATGGCAACAGCACACCTCCACCTTCACCTCACTTTGTGGTTTAAGATTAAAGAGATGCTTAAAATTACTCTGCAAGACAATTTCAGCAAATTTGTTAACCAAGAAACATCAGACAGAAAGAAGTCATCCTCTGTTCATTTTGAAATACCCCAAAGCTGTGAATGATGTAGCTCCTTGGGCTCAGAGAAAGGTAGGGCTATGGAATTTCATTACACACATTATTTGTTCAGCTTGAATGGGGAACTGTCACTTTGTCAGACTAATTAGAGGCTCGGATGGTGGTAGTCATACTGCCCAGAAGAATTTTTTTATTACATTTCAAACCACCAACCAAATTTCTTTTTTTTTTTTTTTTTCCTTTACAGAGATTTCCTAGGTGTAGTTGTTCTATTTAAGCCTTTGGTTTTGACATTTGAATTTCTCTCTGTATTCCTAAGAGTATTTCTTAGATTCTTATTGTTTTGAATATCACCATAGTCATCCAATTAGTTTCCAGGCAGCACAGATTATTTCTCCCTGAGTATCTGATGACGAGCTCTTTGTTTAGAATATATCTTCAATAGGAAAAATAATTTAAAATATATACATAAAACAAAAATATTAGTTGATTAATTCTATCCTATTTTTAGTTCCAATATTGTTCATTCACTCCATTTAAAATAATTCTCTGAAGAACTAAGCTGGTGTAAAATGAGAAAGAGATATGCTTAGCAAGGCTAGTAAATAACTAGTGAATAAATTCAATGTAGGGTCAAAGCAAGTCTCTTTAGAAAAAGTGAATTAAATTATACTTTGCTGAACATATACACAAGAACAATAGCAACAAAAAATGACTGCCATAGTGGGGAAGAAAAAAAAGAAAGAACGAACTGCATTTGACAGCTGGACTCTCCTCTATGGTATCATTTAATCTATTATTCTGTATAGAATCAAGTACCAAGAAATTAGAAAGTCTTTGAATAGTAACAACAGTTTAGTCATAAAATAATTGAAGAATCAGTGGATTAGTTATAAAAGTCATCTTACTCATGCAATTAGATCTAACATTAAAGTCGATTAATTAATTACTGAACTAATAACTAGATCGAACCTTAAAACAGTCAGATTATTTACAGGTAATCTGCCATGGTCTGAATGTGTATGTCCCCTCCAAAATTCGTATATTAAAATTCCACACTCTTAAAGCAATGATAGTAAAAGGCAGGAGTAGGGAGGTGATTCAATTATGGGGGCAAAGCCCTCAAGAATGGGGGAGGAGCCTTCAAGAACAGGGACGGAGCTCTCATAAGAGAGACCCCTTACCTAACTGTCATGCGAGGTTAGAATGAGAAAATGGTTGTTGAAGAAGAGGGCTCTCACATGAAGTATAGAAAGCATTAGTATTAAACTTGTAAGGTGAAGGAGAGTTAGTATCAATAATCAAATCTGTCGAGCCTTGATCTTGAACTTCCCACCCTTCAAAACAGTGAGAAACAAATTGTTGTTTGTAAGCCACCCAGTCTATGGCATTTGGTGATAGCAACCTGACTGGGCTAAGAGAGTACAGGCCATCAGTTTCACTCTCTGTTAGGGAGAATACCACAGTCATCAGTACAATTTGACATGATGAAAGCCTTCCAAGAACTGATTTCAGTTTATGAATAGTAGAGTCGGAATAAAAATGTGAGAATAAAAAAGTGATGTCCATTTGACCATAACAATGATAAAAATTACATAATTTGGTTTATGGGAAGAAAATCTATAATCAGGGTTTTAGTGATAATGATTTTGTCTAGTAATTTAGTCACACAATTGTTATCTAGTATAGACTGATAATGGAAAGTATATGTGACTAAAGAATTTTGTAATTTTTAGGTTTATCAACCTGAGGGGCTTAAAAGTCTAAAACAAATATGTTCATCTAATCGCTCTTCTTTAATTTGCACATAGTGTGAGGCGAAATACCTATTTTCAAACAGCATGATAATCAAACAGCTTTACCTGAAAATAGAAGGCATAGATTGCCCCTACTTCCCCCAAATTTTAATTGTATTTTAAGAATGATTATTATGATTGTTGATATTGTATAGACACCACTGGGTTCTCCTTCATCTTAAAAGTTTAATACTAATACTTTTTAAAAAGTTAATACTGGGGACCAGCAGTTAGCATAATGGCTATGTCGCTGGACTCCCACATAGTTGACCGCGGTTCGAGTCCCGGACCCGGGCTTAAACTCACGTCGGGTGCGTGTGCATGCGTGCCCAAGATCCTGAGAGGAGAATGGAGGAGAAGGGATTGTGTGCCCCATAGCAAAAACCTCTCCAAAAAAAAAAAAAAAAAAAAAAAAGTTAATACTGGGCCAGCTGGTGGTGTGGTGTGGTGGTTAAGGTGCTAGATTCTCACATAGCTGACAACAATTCTAGTCCCGCACTTGGCAGCTTGAAGATAGCACTGGGTGCTATCTTCTCCCAAGAGGAGAATGTAGAAGGGTCTGTGATATGGCCATCCTCCCGGAAGGGGGTGGGGGCAAGAATTTCTCACTTTTCCTTTGTTTCTTTCTGTCTCTTTCCAGCAAGTGCAGATGGTGTATGGCAAAAATCTTAAAAAAAAAAAAAAAATTAATAGTAATGCTTCCTATACTTCAGGAAACAGCAGCCATTAAATAGTGGGGTGCAAATTTGTCACTGCCCAATCTTCTCGCATATCGGGGAGAATACAACTGGGTAGCATAGTACATCATTATTAGGTGGACATTATGCTGTATGCAATGAAAACATTGCTGGGCCAGCCCAGGGCATGGTGGCTAAGACAGCTGGATCCCACAAGGCTGACCACATGACCTGGATCCTGACCTGGCAGTTTGAGAAACACACTGTGTGTGCTGCATGGGTGTGCTCAAAGTCCAAAAAGAAGGGGGAGATAGAGAAGGGATTGTGTTGTGACTATTCTCCACGAGGGGGCGTTTCTTGCTTTCTCTCTTTTTCTCTCTTTCTCTCCCTCTGTTGATACACCTGCTCTCTGTCAAAATCTAAAATAATCATTATCATCCTTAATCCTTTCTACATCAATCCTAACAGGCAGTTTCTATTATTTTCTTACATTTTAAAGATGAAAAAACTAATGCAAAACATAATTATATAACTCGTTCAAAATCATGTAGCATGTAGGAGGGGGATATAAGATTTTTAACCAGGCCCAATTGATTTTTTTTTTAAGAGAGATTTTTGAAATAGGGCACATGCTCTCACCAGAGAGACAGAGAGATAGAAAGTGAGAGATCACCCCCAGGGGGGATGGCATGCTGCAATCCCTTTTCCTCCACAGTCTTTCTGTGATGTACTTGGGCACACATGCACACATGTCCAACATGAGTTTCAAGTCTCCGGGTCAGGGACTCCAAACGCAGTAGACCATGTGGCAGTCCGGCAATGTAACCATTATTCCATCTGCTGGTCCCAAGGTCTGATTGATTTTCAAAGTCATGCTTGGGACCAGCAGATGATGTAGTGGTTACGCTGTTGGACTCCCACATGGTTGACCACCGTTTGAGTCCTGGACCTGGTGGCTTCAAAATCACACCAGGCATGTGTGCATGCATGCCTAAGATCCTGGGAAAGAGTGGAGAAGAAGGAATTGTGGCGTTACCATTACCCCTGCGGGGCGATTTCTGACTTTCTCTCACTGTCTATCTCTCCAGCAAGCACACACGCCCTAATGCAAAAATCTCTTAAAAAAAAAAAAAAAGTCATTCTCTTCATCAGTAAACCAGTTTTTTACACATGAGAGTAGTGTGTGGTGTGTATGTGTGTAGGTGTCCAGGATTAGTAGAGGAGAAATAGAATACAGCATTTTCCTGTATATAATTTTTGTCGCGTATACTGTTTCTTCTCAAGCACTCTTTAATCTCATATTTCTCAGGACATAAGAATTAGCAATTTTATTTTTCTGACAAAACTTAAAAGTTACACTCAAGGGTGAGCCACACAAAGCTCTGTGCTGCTGAAACCACATGGGAAGGTCCCTAATTGGCGTCCCAAGGATGCCCTGCACACTCCGGACGCTTGCACATGGGCCTGCATCCTGGCTGCCCGGAGCTGGTGGTGGATCTCGATGTGAGGGAAGACCCAGTTGGGGATGTCCCTCTCTCTTTCTCTGCCTCACTCTTGTGGAAGAAATAAATAAGTAAATACACTTTTTTAAAAAGTTAATTTTTGATTATCAAGAATATGTCACTGCCCGTAAAGCCTAGTTGTCACAGGAAATTTGAATTTAATCCACTCTGAGAATCTCACTCAAATGTATTTAAATCTACAGATTCATTCACCAGCTCTAAGCTTCTGTATCTAGCCATGTCACTGTCAGACCCAGTAACAGAAATTACTGTATGTTTTATTAAAAACCTATTTTGTTTCTCTGTCTCTCTCTCTTTTTTTTATCTAAAATCCTAATTTAGTTGTTGTTCCCTTAGGTACAAAGTACACAGTTCATAATTCATTTGATATAAACTGTCAGTTTAGATTCTTGCCTTTCTTTGATAAATGAGAAAAAACATGTACATTTCAATTTCTGCGATGCTAGAACTACCAGGAACAACCCCCTGTTGTGCTTCTCAAAGACCTCTGTGTTAAATTAAACATCAAGATTCAGAAAGTGTGGGGAAGGATATTTCCAAGACAGAGAGAACAAATACCTGAGACCGAGGGAGACAGCGAATGCTTTTCCTACTAGTCAAGTGATATCTCCCAAAGAGCATCTTTGATCCTCAAATTAGTCCTCACTCATAATTTAATATACCACGACAAGTCAGCATTTCCTTATATTTAGTTTTAAAAGACAGTTGTTGGAATCAGCAAGAAAAAGAAAATTTTAGACGTTTAGCAGTTAGTTTCATTTTTCTGTCTAATGATAGCTTATATATGTTTTGTACTTATTCTGCACGATCAAAATCGCAAAAAGAGGGGAAGATGAAGAAGGGATTGTGGTGTGACCATTCCCCATGAGGGATGCTTTATTGCTTTCTCTTTTTCTATAAAGGAATATTTTATATTCTATTTTTTTTTTTTTTTGAGAGATTTTCGCTATAGGGTGCTTGCGCTCACCAGACAGACAGAGAGAGACATAGAGACAGAAAGCGAGAAATCACCCCCCAGGGGGGATGGTCATGCCGTAATCCCTTCTCCTCCATTCTCCTCTCGGGATCTTGGGCACGCATGCACACGTGCCCAGCATGAGTTTTAAGCCACCGGGTCCGGGGCGTGAACCGCGGCCGACTATGTGGGAGTCCAGCGACATAGCCATTACGCTAACTGCTGGTTCCCTATATTCTATTTTTGTTAAGTTTTATTTTTTGCCATAGGATATGTATCTCTCCAGAGAAAGAGAGAGAGAGAGAGAGAGAGAGAGAGAGAGAGAGAGAGAGAGAGAGAGGGAGGAAAACTGAGAAATCATCCCTAAGGGTGAAAGGCAATGCTGTGATCCCTTCTCTGTATTCCTCTTGAGATTTTGGGGCACGCATGAATACTCACTCTGCGTGATTTTCAAGCAACCGGGGCCAGAACTCAAACCACTGTCAGTCATGTGGGAATCCAGCACCTCAGCTGCCATGCCATTTACTGGCCCCAGTGTTTTATATGCTTTAAACAAATAGTTGAGCACTGATGTGAATGCCACCTGATCTCAGGGCACACACATTTTTTTTTTTTTTTATTCCTTGCCTAAAGTCATTAAGGAAAGGTCTATAATTATGAAACCTTTTTTCAGACAAATACATTGAGGCTTAAAGAGGAGATAACTTTCTCATGGTCACACATCAGTCAGTGAAAATGCTGGGGGTAGTAGGCTGTGGACAAGTTAAATTCCAATAGTCTGACAGACACTGTGGTCAATGTGGTTAACAAATGCACAATTAAAGAAACAATGCTTACTTGATTTACAGAGTCAACCATGTGAACAAGAGTCAAATCTTTTTCTATGGTCATGCCCTCAATGTCAGATTTTGATAGGGAATTTTGATAAGGAATTCAGGTGACCCTTCCAAGGAATAATTTCCCAACACTATTCAGACTGCTGGGTTCTAGACTATTCCACTTGTGAATGAATGTCTTTACTTGACTAGAGTGTTTATAATCTGTTTATGGAAAATAGTTTCCATATAGAAAGAATAAGATTTATCCATCCACTCATTAATTTTAACAAATAAAGGCTTTCTTGCTTTCTTCCGTTTAATGAAATCTTTTAATTTTTCAAGATTAATACTACTGGATTAATTAAATCTCTCTTTACAAGTGTACAAATTATGTACAATCAGAAGATTACTTCTATTCATCTCCCTTGAGATACAGAGGACATTAACACAAAGAATTCAATTTCAATACAGGCCCAAAGAGAGTACAACTTAGTAATGAACAATAATGATACCACTGTCACACACTACTGTTTTGGGCAAATGTATTTGAACAAGTTCTAATGAAAGTGTCTGTCCTATACTTACATAAAAGCTTCTTTCTTTTTCTTTAGGAAGAAATTTTCTATCAGAAGGCAAGGAAAGGTACATTTAACTCACAAGTTATTCAAGAGCTAACAGTGCAGAAAAGGAAATGTTTCCAGAAAGGTTATGAATCTTTTCTTCCAAATAGATACATATGAGGCTATTCTGGCTTTCTCCTGTTTTCATTAGATTTATTGAAAAATTTTGGGGTGAATATGGAAGAAGTCAGTCTAAATACTTGGTGGACAAATAAGTACTTACAACCACACCGGGATAAGGTGGATCCAATTGGTGTTTTTTTTTTTTTTTTTTTTTTTTTCCTTCTACACAGGGCACATCATATTGCTTCTGTTGACCTTTTCTTTGAGAGGCTGTAGAAATGTTTTAATTTTTTTCTCATTAGATTATAAATTTTATTTATTTATTTATTTATAGTTTTTTGGAAAGGATTTTTTTTTTTTTTTTTTTTTTTGCTATAGGGCACGTGTGCTCGCCAGACAGACAGAGACAGAGAGACAGAAACCGAGAAATCAACCCCCCCAAAGGGGCAAGGCCATGCCACAATCCCTTCTCCTCCACTCCTCCATTATCCTCTTGGGATCTTGGGCACACATGCACACGTGTCCGGTGTGAGTTTTAAGCCACCAGGTCCAGGACTTGAACTGCAGTCGACTACATGGGAGTCCAGCGACACAGCCATTACGCTAACTGCTGGCCCCTAATTATAAATTTTAGAGCTTGGAACATCAGCTAATTGAAGCTAGCTCTGAAGTCTATTTGAAGCAGATTTTGAACACCAGATAACTTGGCCAAACAGTACTCTTTATTTTATTATTTTTAAATAATTTTATTTCTCTCAATAAGTACTTTTTTGAAAGACCTATTTAAATAATAATAATTATTATTAAATTTTCTACAGGGTATATACCCTCGAGAGAGAGAGAGAGAGAGAGAGAGAGAGAGAGAGAGAGAGAGAGAGAGAAAGCCACCAGGTCTGGGGCTCAAACTATGGTTGGTCATGTGGGAGTCCAACGCTTTAACCATCATCACCTGCCTGTCCCAGTACTCTTTATTTTTTAAGTTTATTCATTTAGTTCTTCCATGAGAGAGACATAAGAACAGATATCCCCAACAGGCTAGCCATCCTGGGATACACCTCCACTCTCAGTCACCTGGGTCACGAACATGTACATGCATCCAATGGTTCATGTACATGAACCAAGGACACTGCACCACTGTCTGGCTGCTAAGTAATACTCCTGGAATCATATTTGATATAGCTGTAGAGTTGGGCCACCTTTTCAGACTTGTGTTGGCAGGGGGTCATAGAAATCTGAATTTCCTCTACTAGGAGAGGACACGAGCAGCAGTGGCAGGGCCATCAAATAAACAATAGCTGGCAGGTAGCATGGTGGTTAAGGCACTATACTCCCACATGGCCAATTGTGGTTCGAGTCCCAGACTTGGTGGCTTGCTTTCCCACTTTCCTTTTTTTTCTCTCTCTAATAATAACAATAACTCAAATAAATAATTAAAAATAAACAGTAGCATGCAGTGGCTCAGAACAAGGCTGTGCAATCAGTCTCTAGATGTGAATATGGTCTTTGTTTTTAACTATTATAGACACATGACCTTAATGTACCAGTTGCAAGTCAATCTCTGTTCCTTTACTTCCTCATGTGTAAATAGGGATGATGATAGCACTTTCTTCATAGAGTTGTGAGAATTAAATAAGTTATATTCAAAATAGCACCTGAACTGAAGCAAATGCTATTTTGGTATCAATCATCACTCTATTAAAAAGCTCTTCTATCAGATAAAAGATTACATGATCTATTAAAAAGCTCTTCTATCAGATAAAAGATTACATGATCTTAATTGCTCTCTAGACAACTGGAAACTATGTCAGCCTGCTTGGTGGAGTTGTAGAGTTGTATCTGTGAACTCCTAGGAGGAAAAAATTTTAACCGTGAGGTCTAATACCCAGCAAACCCTGGAACAAAAGATAAAGATGTAACTGACTTGAGGAAACACATTTCAAAACTCTACAGAAAAGACTTAGCCACAAGATGCTCATTATAGAAAATTCCCCAGAGAGAAGAGAATCAGGTATTAGTTACATGGAGTTCCTTATAACAGATGTTCTGTGAAGGAGTTGAAGAACAGAGGAAATTTAGATGACAGCGTCTTCACAGTAGGGCTGATTAGTGTTCCTTGGTGCATAAAACATCATGCCTGTTGCTTTTTGGTGCCACAGGTAGGACTAAACATCTGGAACTGGTTATTCATGGCATCTCCCCTGTCCCTTTCTAGAATACTGTTGAGCAACGCAATGGCCTCCTTACATTATAAGGTCTCTGGCCTCAAGGATGGAATTTCTTTATTAAAAGACAAGTTGAGCATTGAGGATTGTTGTATGAATTCCTCCCCCCACCCCCGTCACTCTGTATCCCCATTCCAGGGGCAGAATAGAATCATAGCCAAGATCATATAACATCTTTGTTTTGAAAATATTATAAATTGATCTAGTTTGGTGGTTTTCAAACTAGGGGTCACGTCCAAATAGCTAAGGGGGTGAGGAGGGGATCTCCTAAAACACAGATTGCTCAGCCCCTCTTATGAAATTTCTGATTCACTAGATTGAGGGTGGGGCTCAATACATTGCGTTTCAAACAAGTTCTCAGATGATGGCAGAGGCTCTTAGTCTGGGATCACACTACGGGAACCACTGAAGTGGTTCAAGTCTGCCATTCTAGAGACAAGAAATCTACAACATAGTCAAATAAAGTTACTTAAGTCAGACAAAATAGTGAATTAGTGCAAAAGCTGTTGCTAGAACTCAGGACTCTGAGACCTGAAAATAGAGAAGTATCACCAAATGGAGAGGCTCTGAGGAACACCTTCAGCTAGGGTCTGCAATATCATAGTTTTAGACATTATTTCATTTCACACCAGGTCTGCTTCCTGAGGTTTCCTCATTTGAGAGCTCCAACAAAAGCCAGTACATCTGCTGAACTGACACAGTTTGGTATGCTTTTCAAGAAGTGATGAGGCTTCTCTAAATGTTCTCTACCGTTTTCCCTTCTTTCAAGCAGCTTGTGGTAAACACATTTGTTCTTAAGTGGCAGAAAATGCAATACATGGAGACTTAAATAATAAAAGGTGTTAATTGGATTCTGTAATAGAAATATTGAGGGAAAGAGCTGATTTTAGGTAGCACTGGATTCAAGGGAACAAATGTCACCAGCATCCACTCTACCTCCTCTGTCAGATCTATTCTGCTTTCTCCCATGCTGGTTATATCCTTCAGTGCTTTGAGGGGATTGTAAGAGGACTGGTATCAGACTCATTCCAATCCTAGATACAACTGCAGGACACAACATAGACCTTTGCCTACTATGCTGGATTACTGCATTTCACTGACTCTGATTGGAATACTTGCCATTCCGGAAGAAAATCAACATAATCAGGAAAATCCCATGCCACCAACAGTCAGGTCTGGTGGTGGAGTTCACTGCACACACAGTGCATTTTCTGAGCATGGGAGAATCTAGGGTGCTAAAGGGGAAACTGGAGCACTGCAATCAAAAGAAAGGGTAGGAACCAGATGTATAACGGTTACATCACTGGACTCTCATGTAGTTGAATACAGTTCAAGTCCTGGACCTGGCAGCTTAAAACACACCCAGCTCATGTGCAAGCTTGCCCAAAATTCAGAGAGGAGAATGGAGGAGACAGGATCGCTGTGTGGCCATCTCCCCATGGGGTGATTTCTTGTTTTCTGTCTGTCTCTGTCTCTCCAGTGAGTGTACATGCCCTATAGAAAAAATCTCTCTCAATAAACAAAGAAAGAAAAGAAAAGAATTAAATCATGGTAGGTGCAAAAAATAACACAAAGCTACTTTCACTCCCTAGGAACATGACAGTAAGCATTACTAATGTTCCTCTTTATGCCCAAAATTAAATAGTGAGAAGAATACAACGGAAAGAGAGAAAGAGACAATCATCTATGACTCTTCTACCTACTGCCATTCATCCATTAATTCTATCTTGACTACGAATTTGTACTCTAGTAGATATGACATGATACATACACATGAAACATTTAAATCACAAATCAAAGATGGCAGGACTTCCAAAAGGAGCATCAAGTGGGAGAGGAAGGATTGACTTATGGAATATGTACTAGATACCTTCCCATTTCTAGTGTCAATTGTCTCAATTAATTAATAATCATGACTATCATAGTGGTGGTAGTGAATGCCCTGTTGTCCCCAATCTACTCTTCACTAAATTTTTACAGGACTTGAGAACTTTGGACTTTGAGTGGACTGTGCCCCATGTTAGAAATAGAACAGGGATTTTTCTTGGTATTGCTAATGAAATGAAACTAGAAATATGGTCTCTAAATTACTAAGATCTATTAACAATGGTCTCACTTTTACAAGAGTATTTAGACAGGCAAATAAATGCTCACAGACTTTTATGCAAGTCAGGCATAGAGTCTGTCTATGATAGAAAAAAAAACAATGAAAGAATAAGAGATTATTTTTATGAAATAAAGCAAAAATTTCTTTAGGGCATATAAGAAGAATTCAAATAAAACTTCAAGTTGCTTTCAAACGGTAATTCAGTCAGGCAGACATGATTTTTTTTTTACCTTAAAGTTATAGATAAACCTTTCTTCCAAGATAAAAAACAGAAGGGGAATTTTACTTATTCCTTTAAAAATATGATTTTTTAAATATCAATAGAACTTAAAGGAACAATACTCCCCATCCCTTCCCCCTGGTAAAGGAGGAAAAATGTGATTTTAATTTTTTTTTCAGTCTCTCCGTCTTGCCTCAGGATGCTCTAAAGACACCACTTAATTGTGTGTGTGGGCGTGTGTATTTCTGTATAAACCACATGAGAGTATGCAAATATGGAGAGCTGGCAGCCCTTTCCTAGAGGCTTGCTGAGTCCATGGTAAGCATACTTCAAAGTTCTCACCCCTCTTCTTCATGGCTCAGAAGTTAGTTCCTTTCTGAAGTGTTTTTCTTTTCTTTTCTTTTTTTATTTTTTAAAGCAGGAGGTTCATTGTCAAGACGGTGAATATAAAAAACTAAAGAAAATTTCACAAATTATGAAGTAGAAATTTGTTCTTCATTGGCTGAGGATATGCAATTTTCCAAATACACATACACACACACACAAACACACACATAGGTGTGTGCACACCCCAAAAAGGTAAATGTAAGAATTTTTAAAAAAGGGTTTGGGAGCATATTGAACATGGTCATAAATGCTTTTGTTCAATTTATATAATGTTCTTGGGAGAAAGCATGGGTTAAACTAAATGGCTCAAAAGTACAATATTTATTTTATTCAGAATTTAAATACTTTTTATTTGTTGAATCCACCTACTTTATTACCTTCAACCGGTTGATTTTTTTCCAGGGGAAAAATAGCAGCACATTTGGAAGATATACAGAGAAGTAAAACATTATGCACAACTATTCTAAAGATTCATATGAACTGGATGTAATATAAATTGTGTAGCGTTTAATATACTGAAGGTAAAAACAAACCATCTGTTTATGTGGTAGAATGTTGTTGTTTTAAAGAATGTTCTTCCTCACCATCCTATATCTTCATTGTGGCTTTTATATTACAAAAGGCAGTTAATCTAATTTTTCCTCCACCTTCCGAATAAGGTAATAAACCATCTTAGCTTAGTGTTTATTTCAATTTCTAAACCACAGCTTTTTAAAAATTTTCCATCCCTCTGCACTACATCAATTTTCCAGATATCCCATGACCACCTGCATAGTTTCTACCTATATCTTGCAAATAAATCTAAATGGATACAAAGCAGATGAATAAAGGAAAATATCTGCTGATGGCTGTATATTTGCACACAGAAAGCAAACTTTTAGATTTTTGAGAATTATTCATTTCATTTAAAAAAATTGACATCTGACACACAGGATAAAGTTGATTTTTAAAAGGCAATTTCACAGTTTCCAATGTTACAATAGTTATGAAAAGTTCAGGATACAATGGGATTTTCATCTGCAATTCTTATGCATTTGCTTCCAGCCTATTCTTGCTTGGTGGGGCTTTAAATGATCTTAGGGACCATGTGATGATACCATGGTTGGTCAACAGTGTTGCCCACAGTCCACTCCTCTTAGGCCTCAGAAATCAGTTTTGGTAGAGTTTAGGAAACATAAATGTTCAATTATTTTTATTTATTTATTTTTTTGAGAGGTTTTTGCTATAGGGTGCATGGACTCATCAGAAAGGCAGAGAGAGACAGAGAGACAGAAAGTGAGAAATCACCCCCTGGAGGGGGGAATGGATGGCCATGCCACAATCCCTCCATTCTCTCTTGGGATCTTGGGCACACACGCACACATGCCCAGTGCAAGTTTAAGCCACCGAGTCCAGTACTCGAACCATGGGTGACTACATGGGAGTCCAGCGACATAGCCATTACGCCAACTGCTGATCCCAGCTCTTTCTTTTAAAAACTGGAAAAAAATGTCCACTGAGCTAATTGTGCCAAAATCTCTGCTCCTAATCAGTTGAAGGGATATCATCAGTGATTTCTTCTAAGGAAGAGCTGAGATGACACCTGACCTGAGAGAAGAACTGGATAGTACTGTCTTGCCCCAACAAGAGGGCAGGCTGCTCTGTAGGTGGACCACCGGTTCTCCTTCAAAGCATTCCCTTCTCTTAAAATAACAGACACCAAACTTTATTTTTAATTCCAAGAGGATACATTCATTTGCTTGGGACAGAGAGAGAAGGAAAAGGCATTCCGCTCAATGGGGTATGGTCATTTCTCCTCTATTTCTTCATCCTGTCAAGACTTGGGGCATGGGGAACCAGCAGTTAGCGTAATGGCTTTGTCGCTGGACTCCCACGTAGTCGACCGCGGTTCACGTCCCAGACCCGGTGGCTTAAAACTCACGCCGGGCGCATGTGCGTGCATGCCCAAGATCCCGAGAGGAGAATGGAGGAGAAGGGATTGCGGCGTGACCATCCCCCCTGGGGGGTGATTTCTCGCTTTCTGTCTCTATGTCTCTCTCTGTCTGTCTGGTGAGCGCACGCACCCTATAGCGAAAACCTCTCAAAAAAAAAAAAAAAAAAAAAAAGATTTGGGGCATGCACATACATACTTGGTGTGTTTTTCAAGTCACTAGACCAGGATCTGACCACGTGTGATCCAGATCCCTTAACCACACCACTAGGCATGTGGCCAGCTCTATCCCCTCAGTCTGTCTTCCTCTTTCCTTCCTTCCTTCCTTCCTTCCTTCCTTCCTTCCTTCCTTCCTTCCTTTAAAAATTTGCTAGCAGATGCATGTGCTTACCAAAGAGAGACAGAAGAGGGGTGAGAGTGAGAAATCAATCCCCATGGAGAATGGTCACATGGCAACCTCTTCTCTTCCATTTCTCCATTTGGATTTTGGGCATACATGCAAATGCACCTTGTGTATTTTCAAAGCTGCTGGGTCTGGGACTAAAACTATGAAGCTGGCTCTGTGAAATCCAGCTGTCTTCACCACCACCACTGCCAGGCTCCCTAGAAAACTGACTTGCCAGATGACTAAACATTTTCCACTTACTCTTTAAAGCACAGATAGTTAGCTACTCCGTAGTTCAAGGCCGAAATCCCCCCGTCACGCAGATTGACACACTTACCAAGAGTCATTTGTATTTTTTCAAAACTATTTTATGTCAGTTGTGCTTCTCACTGTTACATAATTAAATTATGTAATTTAATTAAATGTTGCTTAAGCTTCTGAACATGAGTAACAAAAAAAATTTTTCTATGAAAATTAACTGCTTCATAAAATAAAATAATAACTTAAAACAATGCTGTTAATTTAGTGTAAAAAATAAGACTAGATAAATTATTAAAACCTAAAATGATTCTGTAATTAGAGTCTTCTTTAATTATCTTTAAATTTTTGGTTTTCCTCTTAAAGTAGGTTTAAAAATAGGATCATAATCTATGCATCATAGGTGTAGTTTTTATAATAATGATATTGGATTTACAAATAGCAAATCAATACTCTATGAAAGTAACTAGGCCTTATATAAAAAGATACTGGTGGATAAATAAATATGTTCTAAATTAAATTTTTACTATATATATATATATATACATGTGTGTATATATATATATATATATATATATATATATATATATATATATGAATTTTTGTTTGTTTACAATACATACACAGAGAGAGAGAGAGGGAGGGAGAGAGAGAGAGAGAAATCACCCCCTGGGGAGATGGCCATGCTGAAATTCCTTCTCCTCCAGTTTCCTCTCAGGATTTTGGGCATGCATACACATGCATCTGGCATGATTTTCAAGCTGCTGGTTTGGGACTCAAACTACAGAATCAACCATGTGGGATCCAGTGCCTTAACCTCCATGTCACCTGCTGGCCCCATATATGAATTTTTAAAAATATTTTGTTTTAATCACCATTTTTAGTTACTGTCTAACCACCAGTCATAATACATAAGTTCACTGAAAATGGTGTTTACAATAGAGAATTAAATACATATATACACAGGCATGCATGTATAAACAGACCTTAAAAGGGCCCTTTATTACATTACTTGTTTCTAAACTGCTATGTCCATCTTGACAGAACTAAGAAAAATTGATTGTAGAATGAATTCAGTCCTAAATATTAAACTGAACCCTGAAAAAAATGTTTATTCAAATAAAAGCCTAAGCAATAGCAAGAATCAGGATTATTTTCTTAGTTATCACTTCTACAAAATGTTCTGTGTATTCAGCAGATACTCTGTGCTAGATACTGAGGCTATGAAATTATACAAACCAGACACAGTTCTTGCCCTCACAGCTCACAGTTGCAAGCAAAAATCTCAATATTCAATTTTTAGATTTGAGAAATAACTTTTAAGTTTCCTACATATAAGAGGAATTGAGAATTTTTCTTCCAATATTGAACTATAAATGTTTGAAACAAGAGTATATTGATATGAGTTTCTTGATCTTTCTGCTGAAATAAAATGTCAAAATTAATTTTCATAGGAGGGAAGATTTTCTTAAATCTCCTTTTAGGAAAAATGTAGCAATCCACTTTGTCCAATTTTTTTGTTTATTTGTTTGTTTTGGTACTAGTACATCATTACCATTCTTTCAAAAATAGGACTAATTTAGTAGAAATTTACATATATGGATAATACTTGCACGTATATTTGTGGATACACAGTCATACACACACACACACACACACACACACACACACAATCTATTAAAACTAATTAGGTAGGTATTTATGAGAGTTTGTTATATTAACAGGTCCTAGTTAATCACACCTTTCAGTATCTATGTTTCCTTTGTGTTTTTTTTTGGGGGGTGGGGGGGTGAGAGAGGTTTCTGCTATAGGGTGCATGTGCTCGCCAGAAAGAGAGAGAGAGAGAGAGATAGAGAAACAGAAAGTGAGAAATCACCCCCCAGGCGGGATGGCCACGCTGCAATCCCTTCTCCTCCATTCTCCTCTCGGGATCTTGGGCACACGTGCACATGAGCCTGGTGTGAGTTTAAGCCACCCGTTCCGGGACTTGAACTGCAGTCAATGACATGGGAGTCCAGTGACATAGCCATTATGCCAACTGCTAGTCCCAGTATCTATGTTTCTTGACTTAGCCAGAAAACTTACTTCAGCCAGACAAAGCAAGCAGAGGTGTGATAACTGCTTATACAGTAGAACTTGATGCTTGAAACCCTGAGTTTGCCATGATCTGAAAAATTCCAGCCCTGCCTCCTTCAGCACCAAGAACCATCCTGACTACTCAGATAACAATGTGAGAAATTATTAATAGAGCAGTTGCTTTGTCTTTTTTTTTTTTTTTTTTAATTTGCCAGAGAGTATACGTGCTTATGGAAGAGAGATGAAAAAGAAAAATAGAGAAAGAAAGAGAAAGAAAACACCCTCTCCCCATGTGGGATGGTTATACACAATCCCATCTCTTCTATTTCTCATGCTTTTCAGGATTTGGTGCACACACAAACGTGCCCACTGTGTTTTTCAAGCTGTCTAGTCTGGGTCTCTGTGCACTTGACTATATGGGATCTAGTTCACATAACCAGCAGGCTATGGACTGGCCTTAGAAGTGACTGTCGGGCCAGCCAGTGGAGTGGAGGTTAAGGAAGCTGGAGCTCACATGGCTGAATGCATGGTTTGAGTTCTGGACTTGGTGGCTTGAGAAACATTGGTGTATGTGTGGACACTTGCCCGAAATCCTAAGAGGAAAATGGAGGAAAGGATTGCAGCATGACCATCCCCTGTTAGTAGTGTTTTCTCTTGCTTTCTTCCTCTCCCTGGAAAGTGCATATGCCCTATAAGAAATTAGTAAAAAAAGAAAGAGGTAGTTTTTTAAAATGGTTAAATTTTATGATGGTTTATTACATACCAATAGATAAAGGAGCATTCTAATTTCCTAAAATCTAAAAAAATAAAAAATGAATTCAATGGCTCAATATATGAAAAAGCAGTAGGTAACATATTCTTTTAGAGGTAATGAAAAATCGATATGCTAACTTTTAAAAAAGTGTTTAGTTACTCAAAAGCACATTGTCTGAACAACCACTAGGCTTTCCTATTTAGTGAAAAATGAAACAAAATTTGAATCTCAAGATTTAACTTTCTAAATGATTCATTTGAGAATAATTAGAAAAAGGTATACACTATTTAAAATAAAATTTCAAATTCTATTTGGCTAGCATTTATAAGGTTATGAAAGCATTTAATTATGAATAAAATATGCAGACAATGGAAATTTTTAAAAATAATAAAAAATGTATTCATTAAATAGCTTAATATGCATACAGAAGCGTTCTCTTAAAAAAATTTTAAAAAAAAGTGCAACTTTCCCACCCACTGAAATCTCAAGATAATAAATGAGTGCTTGATGTAAAAATCATTTGTAAGGTATGATCCAGAGGTCACAGGGGTGGGGAATACTAAAGCTATTTCAAAAGGAAAATCACTTTCCATCCTTCCTTCCAGTTTCATCATCCAATATACATCACAACCATCCCTTAGCAGGGCTGGAGAGAGACAGAGAAAGAGAGAGAGAAACCACCTCTACATGGGGTGTGATCACACCATAATTGTCTCTCTTCCATTTCTACATCCCATTGGGGTTTTGGGCACACAGGCACACAAGCTTGGTATGTTTATTGAGCCGGGGCTGGGACTGGAACCATAGCTGTCCATGTGGGATCCAGCTCCCTTAAAACTAGCCATGTTTGGGGACCAGCAGTTAGTGTAATGGCTACAACGCTGGACTCCCACGTAGTCAACCGCAGTTCGAGTCCCGGACCCGGTGGCTTAAACTCACGCTGGGTGCGTGTAGGTACATGCCCGAGATCCTGAGAGGAGAATGGAGGAGATGGAATTGCGGCATGGCCATTCCCCCTGGGAGGGTGATTTCCTGCTTTCTGTCTCTCTGTCTCTCTCTGTCTGTCTGGCGAGCGCATGTGCCCTATAGCAAAATCCTCTCCAAAAAACAAACAAACAAACAAAAACAACAAATAAAACCTAGCCATGTTTGTATGAACATTCGAAGGGGACAGTGTAGGACAGGGTAGGGATATAGCGAGATAAAATTATCTCAGTCTCAGCAGCCTATCTCAAAGACTGCTTTTTCACCCTCTCTACAGGACATTTTATAGCGTGTATGAGCCAAAAAGGGATCTTATCTGAAGATAGAACAAAGCAGGTAGCATGCACCAAATGTTTACAAAGGCAGGTACTTTGCTAAGCATGTTACATATACTGCATTGCTAAATTCTTCAAAAGGTATTTCTTTTTTTAAATTTGCTATAGGGTGTGGGCACTTGCCAGAGAGAAATGGAGAGGGACAGAGACAGAGACACAGACAGTGAGAGATCACATCCCTCAGGGGAAGATGGTCATGTTGCAAATCCTCCTCCATTCTCATCTTCAGATTTTTGGCATGCATGCACATGTGCCACGAGCTCCATATTTTCTTTTTCTCTTTTTTTTTCTTTTCTTTTTTAAGGTATTTTTGGCCCTAGGGTGTGTGCATTCACTAGAAAAAGACAGTTAGATGGAATGTAAGAAATCACCCTCAGGGGGCATGGGTGAATGGCCATATCACAATCTCTTCTCCTCCATTCTTCCCATGGGATTTTGAGTACACACACACACACACACACACACACACACGATTCTCAAGTCACTAGGTCTGAGACTTGAACTGTGGTCAGCCATGTGGGAGTCCAGTGCCTTAACCCCTATACCACCTGCTGGCCCCTCCATGTGTTTTTAAAGTAACCAGGTCTGGGGCTCAAACCACACAATCAACCAAGTGGGACCCAGACACCTTAACCACCGTGGTTCGCACCCTCCAAACACTACTATCAGATGGAAATTACCTTCTAGCCTGTTTTTTAGATGAACAGACTGAGGCTCAGTTATATTTGTGAATTTGTTTATAGTCACTCAGTCAATGAGTGAAAGAGATTAATTTAAATCCACATTTCTAGCTAGTTAAAATCTATGCTGTTACAAGGTGTCTTAATTTTAATTTTTAATGGATTTCACATCTTTCATTTATGTCTTCGGTGGGATGGGGGTCTGGGAAGGAGGGACAATCGAAAAGACCCCTCTAAACCCACTCACAACCATTTTGCCTTTCTCAGGTTTTGATTTTCTAGTAACGCGTTTTGAAAAATAAACTAGTTCTTCAAGTCTAGTATTTTTACAAAGTCTGTAGATAATAATAATTCTCATCAGCTTAAAGGTATAAATGACAAATTATTTACTGTCAGAGCAAAACTGGATTAAGTTCACAATCTGAGGTGGCTCTGAGTCCCTTTTACTATGATAGTAGAGCAGTTCAAAAAAAGACAAACAGAAGAAAATGATTCCTTTCGGAAAAATATAAAACTTTCATAAAAAATCTGTTTCTAGCTCGTCAGTATGGAATTTGTCACTAATCATTTTAAACTATGCCCTTTTATGCTTCTTCTGTCTCTCTTAGCTTTCTGAGTAGTTCTTTGATGTAACAAAGACAGTTTCAGACAAGATTTCAGTTCATCTGGAAAAAAAAAAAGGTTTAAGTCTGGAGGCAAAATGCAGTGTATTTAAAATTTATATACCCTATAATGCCTTTGTTCTGAACTTGAAGATCCTGCAAAACTTCTAAGCTTCTTTGCCTTCCTCCTCTAAGCTCATTTGTTCTTCCTTTGCTTATTACCATGCAACTGTGACTTTAACTGGTGGTTCCATCATATAAGTACATGCAGAGTCATGGCTGACCCTTTCTGATCAATTGCCAATCCATACAGGTTTGACTGATAAAAGAGCCAATTAGATTTAAGCAAATTAAGGGACATCACCAATGTCAACCACTTATTAAACTGAATGCTGAATTCCGTGCATACAAAACACTAATGCACTGAGCCCCATTAAGCGTTGAAATCCTAACCCCATTAGTAACTCCAGACCTTGAAGGGGTAAAGGTCATAGGAAAGTTTCATATTTATAGATTAACATTTGGATTCCATTTTTATTTTTTTAATTCTTTTCCTAGAACTCTTGAACTTGTACTATAATGCTATTCGAGAGCTCAGATTAAATATAGGCTTCCTTTCTAAGAGTATCTTCGTGCTAAATATGAACATTAAGCCATTACAAACAACCTTAAAATATAGTAATTGCAGAAACACCAAAACCTGAGTGCACAGGGATAGGTGAAGATGTGCTACATGATCAAAAGAAAAAAAAAATTTTGGCAGTTGTCCAAATAATATTTAAAATGAATTTTTAAAATAAAAAAATGTGTACTATTTGGGATTTTCTACTGTCTATTTATGTACCCTGCTATTGATAGCATCATCTTGTGTGTTTTCATTCCTATCTTAAAAATAACTTGGACTTATATATTAAATAATAATTTTATTGTAATTTCTTTATTAAATTATTTTCATTTCATTTGTTATTATTATTTTTAACTTGACCAAAGAGAGAAAGAGAGAAAGGGAAAACAAGAAAGCAAGTCACCAGGTCTGGGACTCGAACCGGGAGCCCATGTGCCTTCTAGCAAAAATCTCTTTAAAAACAAACAAACAAATAAAATTATCTGTATATCTTTTAGAGACATAGTGTGGTTTTTCAAAACATATACAAAATATATAATGAACAAATGAGGGCAGTAAACACATCCACCATTTCCAGCATTTATCACCACCATGTGCGGCATACGTTTGAAATCTGTTCTTCAGGTCACTTTGAAGTACACATTGAATTGTCACCAACTTTCTTTTCTCTATTGTACTGTAGTATTTTATAACCCATCCCACTATTTTGCATTATACAATATTTTCATTAGAAAAACAGTAGTAGCGGGAACCAGCAGTTAGCATAATGGCTATGTCGCTGGACTCCCACGTGGTCAACCACGGTTCGCATCCCGGATCCGGTGGCTTAAAACTCACGCTGGGCACGTGTGCATGCATGCCCAAGATCCCAAGAGGAGAATGGAGGAGAAGGGATTGCGGCATGACCATCCCCCCTGGGGGGTGATTTCTCGCTTTCTGTCTCTATGTCTCTCTCTGTCTGTCTGGTGAGCGCACGCGCCCTATAGAGAAAAACCTCTCAAACAAAACAAAACAAAACAAAACAAAAACACAGTAGTAGCAAGTCACAGACAAGATACTTGGTAACCAGCCACTCAGAGAGAGAACATTCTATGGTAAGATCCTTTGCACCATGCGTTCTTACCTCTCTTTTCCAAATTCCTGTATAAACTAAGGACAGCTTTTTTGTGCTCAATCTGGAGAAAATAACCACTAGAGGACAGGAAGCAAGGAGTGCTAAGTTGGTACAAATTTTTAAAAAATAATTATTTACTGAAATTTATTTATTATTATTTTTTATTTTGCTGTAGGCATATGTGCTCACCAGAGAGAGAGAGAGAGAGAGAGAGAGAGAGAAGGAAAGTGAGAAAACAAGCTGCCACGTCCAGGACTTGAATCTCAGTTAACCATGTGGAAGTCCAGGGCCTTAACCACCATGCCACCTGCTGACCCGAAGTTGGTGCAGTTTCAGAATATTTCTTCCTCTGATATTGTCCCCTTCCTTACCCCTCCAATGGCCCCGCCTTCCCACCTTGGAGAGTAGTGTACAGAGAAGGTCACATTTTCCATAGCTGGCTACAATAAAAGGTTGCTTAGGTTAAGATGAATCCTGGGCAGGCCTGAGTAATGATAAGCTTACAATTTAAGACTGGTAATTAAGTTATCTTGACTGATTTATTTATTCATTCATTCACCAGTTATTCATTATGCACCTACCTACCGTGTGTCAGGTGTGGTGTAGGCTCTAAAGATAAAAGTGTGAGTAAGAAACAGTCCCGGCTGTATAGTGTCTTATAATAGTGATTGTGACAGTCAGATTAAACAGGCAATTTCAACATAATGTCATTGTACTCTGGGATACAGAGAGCTCTATCTCAGTCTTGGTTGGCAAAAGATGACTTTCTGATGGACTAATTTCGAAGTTGAAACCTAACAAATGAACGGCACTTGGCCAGATCAAAAGAGTAAAAGGAGTTTCTCCCTTTGTCACACTTGATAGCAAATATTTGGTAAAGACAAAAACAGCATTTCTGTTTTGTCTAAACTTCTATTATGCTGTTTGTACGTTATACTGAAAAGAAAACACAGCTAAGGGTATTATTGTTACAAATCTTGCATAATCCAGCATCGAAAGGTACGAAGCATTCTACATCACCATAAAAGAGATCTAATATTGAAATCAGGGAAATGGCAGTAATGATAACAATCCAAATATAATGGAAAAGTAAATAGCATATAGAAGCTTCTCTGCCCATAAGTTAGTTCGCTGCTGCCTATCGGTTCATTTATTATTCATTTCGGTATGAAACACAGTTCACTGGACAAAGGCATGGAAGATTTCTTTAATAACTCTCGGTACTAATTTAATTCTACTTAAACACACATATTCTAGTGAATGCCACATGCTTTTCAGCATGATTTTTATGTGTAAATCAGGATAATATGTTTTCAGATCATTAAGTAAAAGGAAGCATGAACTAAAACCTATTTAATCAATGAGGTATCACCTTTAAACTGCCACAAGGTCATAAAAAAGATCATTTCAAAGCTATAAGTTTCCTAATTGTAATCAACAACAATCTAATGATGAAAGAAAGTATGTCCTAACGGCTGCAATAAACTCGAGCAACTCGCTGTCTGTCTTTAAAGATACTGGCTTTCTCTTTTGGTGAAGGGTCACCTCCCGAATTCTGGATTTCTGAGGATAGTAAGTGAATGGTTGTCTTGCACCGGAGTGTGGCCTGCAGAGTGTTATGATAATGGCACAGATAAGCATCCACAGAGTAGAGATGGAGATAAGCCTCAGTTCGGTTTGCCTCTGTTCTACTGCACCACTAGCAAATATATTCGTTTCTTCCTGTTTGCATAAAATTAACCCTTCTTCTGACACACATAGTCACACAGTGTATTCTGAGTTAGCAATGCAAGCTTGTCAATTTTAACCAGATCATTATATATTTAGATATATATGACGAATAGAAGATCATACATTCTTAAATGCATGAACAGCGAATTAAATTAGCTCTCTTTTATGAATATACTACTCATTACTATAAATTACAAACTATCTAAATCAGTGTAAATGCCATTAAATGAATGTATAACTCATTCAATATTCCATATATCCTGTTAATG
Source organism: Tupaia tana (assembly GCA_026018925.1). Lineage (NCBI taxonomy): Eukaryota > Metazoa > Chordata > Mammalia > Scandentia > Tupaiidae > Tupaia > Tupaia tana. The sequence goes on along the minus strand of JAKSZU010000007.1, from coordinate 142,031,373 downwards.
TATTACTGGATAACTTAAAAATCACTAAAGCACGGATCGCTCTTTCATTTCTAAACATGAATAAAGAATATTATCGGCCCAGGTTCAGAGTCATCACAGTCATCTTTCTCTTCCAGGATGTGAGTTTGAGTGGAGAATGAAGATAGGACTACCCCTACCCCCCTTCCAAAAAAAGTGTTTTTTTTTTGTTTGTTTTAATTATCAATTTCATCTAGTGCTGTGGGTTGGTTTCAGTTTTTAAATAAGTACCTATCTAAATTCAATTCTTTTTAAAATTTTTGGTTGATGAATTGTGATGCTAACCTGAGTCAATTTGCCTACAAATTTTCTATTCAATATTCTTTTCTTAAACAATGTGGCTTCTGTCATTTATTTTTTTGCCAAGTGTTTTAGTAAATATCCATTTTTACAACATCCTAAAAGGCAGAAAGAAGTGACAGGTTTTTATGCTACGACTGGTAATAAATCTTTTCTTGAGGGGAGGAGCTCCTTACAAACAGCAGATTCATCCTTATTTTTGTCCTGATGAGGCATTTGCTGCTTTTACACCCTTCTTGGCAGAAAGAGGATTATCCTGCCCTGCAGATTGTTGATAACAAGAAAGAGACATTCTCCCTGAGCCCAGAACTCACTGGTTCCCAGAAGCTGGGCTATAGACAGTGGGTACCTTGTGACCGTCCTCCCTCGGTGTTTTCAGACAACACACATTCCTGAATGCTCAGTTGAGAATCATGTTCTTATTATTTTGAAGTATGCTTCTTGTTCAAGAACCATGCACACCAACTTAGAGAAGTTTTGTTTCTAGTAATAAGTTCCCATAAGTAGTTTAAACAAGAATGTGGGGGGCCAGCAATTGGTGTAATGGCTATGTCGCTGGACTCCCATGTAGTCGAGCATTGTTCGAGTCCTGGACCCGGTGGCTTAAACTCACTCCAGGCGTGTGTGCATGCATGCCCAAGATCCCAAGAGGAGAATGGAGGAGAGGGAATTGTGGTGTGGCCATCCCCCCTGGGGGGTGATTTCTCACTTTCTGTCTCTCTGTCTCTGTCTTTCTAGCAAGCGCATGTGCCTTATAGCAAAAACTTCTCCAAAAAAAACCCCAATTAACAATAAACAAGAGTGTGCTTGATTGTGGATCAAAATTACAGTGATTTTGAATAAGCAGGGTCAATTTTTAATAGAAATACTTAAAATTAAAATGATCAATACTGTATCACATTTCACATACAAAAGTGGTGCTGACATGTAATCATTCAGACATGGATTTAAGAGTGTTTATCCAAGGACCCAGCAGGTGGCATGGCTGTTAAGGTGCTGGATGCACCCACATGGCTGACCATGTTTGAGTCCTAGACCTGGTGGCTTGCTTTCTCATCCTCTCTCTCTCTCTCTCTCTCTCTCTATCTATCTATCTATATATGTGTGTGTGTGTGTGTGTGTGTGTGTGTGTGTGTGCATGCCTCTGGTCACATTTAAAAAAATGAATGAACAAATAGAATTAAATCTATAATTCGTATTTAAAAGAGTGTTTATCCAGTGATGTAGGTAGTTTTCTTATTCCATTATCTACACACTGTTCATTTTGACACATAGAAAAGGCTTATGTATATCTCTTAACTAGTTCTTCAGAAAACCAGAAATGAGAACCATTTGCAGTAGAAAATTAAAGCTCACGTTGAGAATGAATATTCTGAATCTAAGTAAAGTCTTAAACAGAGAGCATTTCCCCTTCTTAGCATGCAGAAAGATTCACGGATGTGTGAACAGTACATAAACATGCATGCACAGACAGCGCAGGATAAAAGCAGTCTCAATGACAAACGAATACCAATAAAAGGGTGTCAGCAAAACAAAACCACCACCCAGACACCCAGAAATACAATTGAGCCTCTAAGTTCAAAAAAATATTAATTCCAACGATAAACAAGGGGCCTAATGGAGACGTAGCTTTAGGGCATTGGTATAAACTAGATAGCCAACATTTGTCACAGACTTACCCCCAGGAGGCATGGCAACCTTCACCGCATCACTCATCAGGCTGCCCTGGCTATTCGAAACGTTCACTCGGACGGTGTAGTTAGTAAAGGGAACCAACCCGTCGATGAGTACCCAAAGGCTGGCCTCGTCACTGCTGTGCATAATTTTTGTGCCATTGAGAAGGGTGTAGTTATTACCTGCTGATTAAAAAAAAAATACTAAACTCAGTAGATAGTTAAGGCTTTTTTGTTTATTTGAATATTTTCTGAGGGTCCTAAATATACTGTATTAAATAGAACTATAAGATAATCACCCTGAGAGATATTGTATGTGCTCTTATCAACATGCATACGTTTATTTTACTTCCTTGTGAATAAAATGCTACATCTCCAATTCATTCTTCATGGCAATCAAAATATCTTGACTGATAGTATGAGACATAAGAAGACGCATCTCAAGTTTTATAAATATTAGTAAAAATATTGCATAGACATAAAAGGATTACTGGATGAGTTGTTTCTACTTTTTTAGGATTGTATTAATCTTTAAATTTTCTTTTTCTTTTCTTTGAAGAGGTTTTTGCTATAGGGCACGTACGCTCGCCAGACAGACAGAGAGAGACAGAGAGACAGAAAGCGAGAAATCACCCTCCAGGGGGGGATGGCCACGCCACAATCCCTTCTCCTCCATTCTCCTCTCGGGATCTTGGGCACGCATGCACACGCGCCCGGCGTGAGTTTTAAGCCACCGGGTCCGGGATGCGAACCATGGTCGACTACATGGGAGTCTAGCAACATAGCCATTACACTAACTGCTGGTCCCCAGATTTTCTTTGATATGCCCACAGAAAGAAATAACACTTTGTTTCCCCTAGTACGACATTTCTGTATCTAACAGTATACTCAGCTATGTGTCAGGTATTTTGGCTGACACATAAATCATCAAATGAGGTATTTCTTCTCAATTTGCTTGAGAAGTGCATTGATTTTTTTTCTTTTAATCCTATGCCTCTGTAAATCAGAATTGGTCAGAATATTCTGCCATAGGGTAGGCACTACCATGCCCAATCAGAATATTCTGAAAAGCAACTAGGTATGGAAGGTAATATGCATCCACTTTGATTGGATTTTTTTTTATTTTAATTTTTGCTATAGGACACATGTACTTGCCAGAGAGATATAGAGTGAAAGTGAGAAGCCACCCCCAGGAGGGACAGCCATGCCACAATCCCTTCTCTTTCATTCTCTTCTTGGGATTTTTGAGCATGCATGCACTCACATCCAACATGTTTTCCAAGCCACCAGGTTTGGGACTTGAACTGTGTATTCAGACATGAGATCCAGCCACCTTAACCACCATGTCACCTGGCTGGCCCTAATCAGATCTCATTTTTAGATATACCCTTATTTAGGTCCTCCTACTACGGTCTTTCCAAAACATTAGCAAACCCATTCTCAAGTCTCTCTGTGTATAGGTTATAGGAAAAAATCACAGCCTGATAATATTGTTTTCTCTCTATATATATATACCACCAAGTTATGTCCAAGTTCACAAAGAGTTAAAATTTAGGGTTGGCTCTGTGGCCTGCTGGTTAAGTGACTGGATCTCACATGGCTGACTGTGGTTCAAACCCCACTGAGGCAACTTGAAAAACACATTGGACATCTTTGCGTGTGTGCCCCAAATCTTAATAGAAAGAGTAATGGAAGAGAAGGGATTGTGGTACAGCCATGCCCCATAAGGAGGTGCTTGTTTCTTCTCTCTCTTTATCTCTGTCTCTCTCTTTGGTGAGTACATGTACCTTCTGGCAATTAAAAGAGAAGAGCTAAAAATTAGCCTTAAAATAAGAAAAGGGATACCACTAAATATTAGAATATTTCTTTCACCTTTTACATTAGATGCTCTTTTGAAAAGTTTATATGAAATAATTCTGTTTGCAAATATTGCTTAATTTTTGCCAAATTTTAGAGGCACGTTACACAATAACAGCTGTTAAAACACAGAAAAAAAAGGAGCCATTAAGAATACCAATATTCTTTTTTTTTTTTTTTCTTTTTTTGGAGAGGTTTTTGCTATAGGGCGTGTGCACTCGCCAGACAGACAGAGACAGACAGAGAGACAGAAAGCGAGAAATCACCTCCCAGGGGGGATGGCCACGCCGCAATCCCTTCTCTGTTCTCCTCTCGGGATCTTGGACACGCACGCACACGCCCCTGGCGTGAGTTTAAGCCACCGGGTCTGGGACTCGAACTGCCATCGAATACGTGGGAGTCCAGCGACATAGCCATTACGCTAACTGCTGGTCCCAAGAATACCAATATTCTATTTTCTTTTTTTTTTTGGAGAGGTTTTTCGCTATAGGGCGCATGCGTTCACCAGACAGACAGAGAGAGACATAGAGACAGAAAGTGAGAAATCACCCCACAGGGGGGATGGCCACGCCGCAATCACTTCTCCTCCATTCTCCTCTCGGGATCTTGGGCACGCACGCACACGTGCCCGGCCTGAGTTTTAAGCCACCGGGTCCGGGACGTGAATCGCGGTCGACTACGTGGGAGTCCAGCGACATAGCCATTACGCTAACTGCTGGCTCCTTTCAATACCAATATTCTTTACAAGCAAAATGATGTATAGTGATCGAATGTTTTAAAAAATGAGAATAAATAATAATAATAATAATTTGAAAAAAATGAAAAGCTATTTGATGATAATGTGCATAGTAATGTCTGTAAAATTTGAAATGCATGGTAATCATGCTGAAAAAAGAAATGTTATACACTGTAAAGATATATGTGATTAAATGTAATATAAAAATATAATAATAATAATAAAAGTAAAATTGATAAAAGAAAAGAATACCAATATTTTCTTCAAACACAGTTTTTAATATGGGTACATTTAATCTTTCCCACACAAATTCCACAGATTTAGACAAGTGAATAAAATACACACAATATTAAACTTCAAGGGGCAAAATAAGCATATATTCAAGATTCGTAGCTACTGATACAACCTTTACTTGTTAAGTGTTTAATAAACAAAAAATGACCATATACATTCTATAGTAAAATAATTGAATGGTTGTACTATTTACAAAAATATAACATTTTAACACAGGTCAGTAGCAAAACATAGAACAAAGGAAAGAATAGAGATTTGGTTGTCAGAAAATCCTGCACTTGGGACCAGCAGTTAGTGTAATGGCTATGTCGCTGGACTCCCACGTAGTCAACCACGGTTCGCGTCCCAGACCCGGTGGCTTAAAACTCACGCCGGGTGCGTGTGTGTGTGTGTGCCCAAGATCCCGAGAGGAGAATGGAGGAGAAGGGATTGTGGCGTGGTCATGCCCCCTGGGGGGGCGATTTCTCGCTTTCTGTCTCTTTGTCTCTGTCTGTCTGGCAAGCACATGCTCCCTATAGCAAAAACCTCTCCAAAAAAAGAGAAAGTTCTGCATTGAGCCTGTCCTGTGTTATTAAGTAACGTGCTCTTTGCTAAGTTACTTAATATCTTTGAACCTCTGGTTCTACATCTGTGAACTGGAAATGATAATACTTCTATTGTCACGTTATTCTGAAAGTTAAATGAGATCACTTCTATTTTTGGGAGAGGTTTTTGCTATAGGGCACGTTTGCTCGCCAGACAGAGAGAGACAGAGAGACAGAAAGCGAGAAATCACCCCCCAGGGGGGATGGCCACACTGCAATCCCTTCTCCTCCATTCTCCTCTCGGGATCTTGGGCATGCACGCACATGCGCCCAGTGTGAGTTTTAAGGCACCAGGTCTGGGACGCAAACTGCAGTAGACTACATGGGAGTCCAGTGACATAGCCATTACACTAACTGCTGGTCCCATGAGATCACTTCTTTACAATACTCAGCTCAGCACAGGTGCCCATAAACAGGAGCTAGGAATGATGTTACTATTTTTGTTGTAATCTGTACAACTGATACATTCCAGACAAACGCTCAGAACAAGCAAGCGATTAAGAATTACACACCCTGTATTTTATTTTCTCAGTAGCAATTACCTACCTATTAAATTCTTTACCCCTCCCAACCAAAAGTGTATTGTGAATCAAAGTTCTAAGGTTTTCAATGAACAAACAACACTAATCTCATCCATTACCACCATGCCATCCATGGTCGTATCAGGTTATATTTTTAAATTGATGAAAGATCAACTAATACAAAAGCAGGTCTCATATCTAGTAATGGCAAGGCCATTTTCATGAAATATGAGTAAGCCAGATGAAAACTTTAGAAAAATGCCAAATTTAAACAGAAGATACTTAATTTAGGGACAGAAAAAGTAGCTGAAAATTTCATTGGTATAAAACACACAGGCATGTTTTCCATGATCAGAAAAAAATCCCTGTGACATGCAATAATTTATTCTCTGAACCTAAAACTGGCATATCCAAAGGAGTGGGTTATTCCACAAAGAATAACACTGTGGGATAACACATGAGGATATGAATTTCTATTTATTTTCAGTAAAGATAATTAAGGACATATTCACAATTTAAGGAATGATTTTAAAGTCTTAAAATGAAAGTAGATAATGCATTCATATATGCATGGTAATGCATATTAGTAAGAGGTTCTGGATCCTATAAACAATTATCTATCAGCACCTGCTGCCTTCTTCAAGTTCCCATCACATCTAACTCCTTGGATGTGTATTTTATTATAACTGAAACAACTGTTGCTGCTGTCATGGGCCCAGTCATAAAATTTCAAAAAGGTCAGTTTATCCTACGGAGACCCAGGCAGATGCTCAACTGGCTCTGAAGTAATGTAACTGTGCACACCCTACAAAAGACTGACAATTGTAAAATAATAATAATAATAATAAATTGAAATTAAAGCCATGAGAATACAATTTTACAAATCTCCAGCCAGGTGCACATGAAAAATCAAATGAGTAAACATCTTCATTCCAATATTGGTGAAGTTTTTTTGTTTGTTTGTTTGTTTTGTTTTGTTTTTCCCTTGCAGTTGGTTTGTTTTTGAAGCAAATTTTGAGCTATCAAACAAACACTATTCGCTGGCTTTAAAAATGGCATGGCAGGGGGAAATATATTAAGTACCTCTTTATTCTAAGTTTCCCAGATAGCATTAATACATGGTAATTATACAATTAGTTGTAACATTAAGTTCTAGTTATAGAACAATGATTACTCAGTAATTATAAGAAGTATATAATTACTCAATAATTATGAGAAGTATGCAATTACATAACCATTTTGCTCAGCTCAGAAGGGAACTTGTACATCTCTGGGAACCACAGGGTTGAGTGAGTCTAATGTTCTCTCACCCCCACAAACATGGAGTTCAACTCATAGACCTAGAGCAACGGACAGGATTTCAACCCTTGATGAAGCTCTAGGTTGTCCAGATTCAAAACCAATGCAGGGACCACATATTTCAATTCTCTTCCCTCTCATTCTTCCTGTGTTTCCTTTTCTTCCTGTGATTTTGACCAATTAGGGCTCCTAGCTACTGGGGAAATGTCCTTAAGATGCAAGTCCTTGGATTGCTCCTCTTCAGAGGGCTGTGTGCGTTTCCACTTTCCACTGCATAAACTTTGTTTTCAATGGGCTGGAAAATGCAGCCCCGTTGGTTCAGCCTCAAAAATCAAGCTGGCAAATGCTGAAGCGATAAGTATTTCCTATCAGAGGTAACCATTCCCCTCTGGTCGGCCTCAGCTCTGATCCTATTTGTGAGTCTAAGTGGATGGCAGAGGTCTGTTTAAGCTTTTGTGTTCTGGAACTATGGTCACTCTCTCCCCACAGGCACTGTGATTTTACATGAATTCCCCTCATCCACCCTCTGTGGCTTGATCTGAGCCAATGGGTTTTAATCCCAATTAAGTGTTGAGATTAAACAACACTTAGTACTAAGAGGGATTGTACTAAACTCTTCACGAATCGGATGGTTTATAGCAGGGTTCTAGGGTTCAGCTCTAGTAAAATCACCTAAGAGGACCTTATAAACCTTCACTTCCTTGAGTTCTATCCCGGATCTACTGAATGAGAATATCAGAGGGCAGGACACACTGGGTGATCTACTTCAGCATGCACAAATTTCAGAACTGCTGATTTCAGTTAATTAGCGTATATTCAGGCTGGTCTTAAAGTGATGATCAAATTAATTTCTTCTACTTTTAATAGTAACTTGATCACATTTGGCACCCTTACTCATGATAATTTAGACTAGATTTGAGCTATAAGATACTTATTCTATTAGTAAACTAATGCATCTAAAGAAAGTGTAAAACTTATTTTAAGAAAGATTTATCACAATGTATCTCTACAGATTAAAAAATCTAAATACAGTTGTTTTCATAAGAAATTTTAAAATATGCACAAAAACAATTTTTAAAATGAGTATCATTATTATACACCTGAGAAGAATAACTCTGGGATTTCTGATTTCTTTATTATTTCTCTCTCACTGAAGAGGTAGGAAAAGGAAAGAGACTTTGTGCATTGGCCTGTATCAAGCTGCACAAGAAATACAGATTTCACTAGTTAAAACAAACAAACAAACAAACAAAAAAACCCATCAAACAAACAAACAAAAACATTTCTCTCAATTTCAAATTTGAAATTCTACTAAGATATTTTTAAACTAATGGTTATTTTCTAAAGTGAAAGTCTTATTTGTTAAATCAGATATTTTCTATGTAACTTGTTAAAAGTAAAACCAAGTATAAATAGATAGTTTCACATGTATGATTCGGGGATGCGTAAATGATTGCTGTCCTGGGGATCCCATCCTATGGGGTTCTCTGGATTGAAATAACACAAATGGGTATCCATTCCCATTCTTGTTATAATCATTGTCACAAGAATTTTAATGCACCATATATTCCATAATTTTTTTTTTCCTCTGAGCTGTACTGCTCTGACCTTTTCAATATTCTATAATTTGACTGGCTGGCCATTTCAGTTCTCTCCTTTTTACAGCCTTATTAACTTGTGGGAAAGAGGTGAAATGAACAACCAATCAGAATACATAATATTGCAAAGGTCAGCGTAGTCCTGTACAGTATCATCACACACAGAATACTGTATGCCAGGCATTAACATCCTGATATCTTATTCATGTGACAAAGATTGTAACAAGAACAGAAAATGGCACAACATGAATCCATTCTCATGACAAAGATTATAATGAGAAATGACAGCGAACAAACCAAACTGATTCTTGTTACCTTGTGAGGATTTTATGTGTCAGACCTGGTCCTGCTTTAAGTTAGCCTTTTTCTGAATCCAATTATACCTTAAGGTAGAAGAGGTGTTAACTAATTTTCTCGCTTCTCACTATAAAGGGGAAATACTGTATTTTTTGCACATTGAGGTCTCAATTTTGGTGTCATTCAGCTCCATCTCAATATTACAGAATGCCATCAACACCCAAATCAAAAGACATCAAATGGTCTACTGCAGATTGGAACAAAGAGGCAAATCAGTCTTTTAATGTGAGCTAAGAATCCTAGGTCACTCTAGACAGCATACATTGATATTGGTTACTGTTATTAGTTATTTCTAAAGATATTATTTTCCTGAAATAAAATGTATCTTCCAAATTCCATTATTTTGATAGAGCACACATTGGTAGGGATCCAGAGGTGTTGGGTGTTTATTTTGAAATTAGTAGATAGTCAAAAGAACCTACTTCTGGCCTTAAATTTTTATGATGTAGAAAATATTTATAGATATTTACCTACATAGTTGTTTTTTTTTTTCCACAGAATATCTTCAAAGAAAAAGAAACATGTAGCCTCTGAGCCACTTTAGACCTCTGAGAAAGACAGTGCTCTGTTAATGTATCCAATTTCTTACTGCTACAATAATTACTAAAGAGTGATTTTAGTTGGCCATTATTTAGTGAAATCTGTACTTCTTTGCTTCCTTGTTAAACTAGTCATTCTGCTATTATGACAATTGTAGTTCAAGGAATAAATACAAGAACTAGTTCAAGTCAGCAAAAGATGCCTCAGACACATTTACCCTGAGTGTGATCATGAGAGAACAGCAACTACTATATACATAACTCAGGGTCTTTTTGTTTTGTTCTATTTTGATTTTTTACAATGTGTGGCAGGAATACATTGAACATTGCACGATTGTCCTTCCAAGTATTTCAAATGATTTTAAAATGTCTTTTGGAACATGATTTCTTTTCATCACATTTGTCCTATGTACTATACTTATTCCTAATTTTATTAACATCAGAAAGGAATTATAGGGCTGGCAGGTGGCATGTGTTAGGGTGCTGGACTCCTACATGGCCTACCATGGTTCAAGTCCTGGACCTGGTAACTTGCTTTCTCACTTTCCTTCTCTCTCTGTCCCTCTTTGGTGAACACACATACCTTATAGCAAATTTAAAAAATAATAATAATCATAAGTAATTAAATCAATAGGTCATTTTAAAAATTATTTATTTTATTTTATTTATTCATTAATTTATTTTAATTTGATGAGAGAGAGAGAGAAAGAAAGAAAGTGAGAAAGCAATAAAGCAAGCCTCCAGGTCTGGGACTTGAACCATGTTCGGCCACATGGGAGTGTCCAAGGCCCTAACCACCACATTACCTGCTGTTCCCTGATTTTTTTTTCTTTTTTCTTTTTTTAATTTTTTATTATCATATTCTTCTTTATATTACATTGAATTACATATAACTTTACAATGTATTACATTGCTTTTTCAAAAGGGAATGCCATGCATGTCAGTCAGTACAGAGACATTAATCTCCCCACTTCAACATTCAATATCTTTTCTATGTTTTTGTTCCCTGATTTTTTAAAAAAGGAATCATAGAGTAGGGATTATGTAAAATCTTTGTACCTTCTACTCAGTATTACTTTAATTCCAAAACTTCTCTATAAAATAAAATCTATTTTAAAAAAGAAAAATATATGAATACACACACAGGACAGTCAAAAAGTTCAGTGAAAATGCATATTATGAAAAGCTATGCCTAAATCTTTGTACTAAAATAAATTCATACTCTAATGTCATTTCTCATTAGTTTGCTGAAGTCCCCTCACACATACACAGACAGTGAATGCAGAGATCAACTGTAACTGATAGATTGGAGAGGTGTGAACTGTTTACATCAACCATACTGTAATTTAAAATGTCAGATTTTTTTCTTCTACTTTGACTTATTTGAAATTTCCTTCATTTGAGAAACTAACTTTTAATAACTATTAAAAACCTACAACTTGGAACCAGCAGATGGCGTAATGGTTATGTCACTGGGCTCCCACATAGTCACCTATGGTTTGAGTCCCAGACCTGGCGGCTTAAAACTCATGCCAGGTTTGTGTGCCTGCGTGCCCAAGATCCTGAGAAGAGAGTGAAGGAGAAAGGATTTGTGGTGTGGCCATTGAGCTGGAGGGTGATTTCTCACTTTCTGTCTCTCTGACACTGTGGTGAGCACATGCACCCTCCAGCAAAAAATCTCTCTTAAAAAAAAAAAAACTGTAATAATAATAACAACAACTTGTTATAATTCCAACTGAATAAACTCTTACCATTATCTCCATCAGCTATGAGTTATGGCAAATGTGCTCCCATAGAAAGGGATCTCCAGCTTTCAAACTAAATGATGGACTTGAACACAACTATTTTATTTCCAGAATGGTTTTCTTTCAGAGTTCAGTAGAGCCTTACAAAATTGTTATACATGCGGAACCCATGGTGCTACTGGGCGTGGACGGATAACCTGACAACTATTTACTGATTTTGTCCTTTCTTCACTTAATGAAATGTCTAAATTTTTCGTTTGATTACTGGGATATATATGCTTGAGACAGTTCCTTGGTTAAAGGGGAGCAGCCATCTTGGGAGCATATTATTTGGGTGCTCACAGTCAGATGTCTGTTAGTTACCTGCAATGCGCCAGGTATTACCACAAACTTAGTGGTCAAGCAACGTACATTTAGGATCTCATCATTTCTGTGGGTCAGGGGTTTGGTCCTGGCTTATTAAGTCTTCTGTACGTATCTCACAAGGCTGTATCAAAGTGGTGGTCAGGACTACAGTCCCATCTAAAAGCTCTAGTGAAGAAGGATCTCTTCCAAGATCAGGTGGTTGTTGGCTGCAGGCTGTCAGGATCAAGGGTCTCAGTTCCTTGCTGGTTACTGGCTGGAGGCTGCCCTCAACTACCAGCTGCTTGTTGGAATTACCACCTGGTTACTGGCCCTAATTTCCTTCCCATGTGGGCCTCCCCTCACAGCCACTTACTTTCCTTTTTTTTTTTGGAAAGATTTTTGCTATAGGGCGCATGTGCTCGCCAGACAGAGAGAGAGAAAGACATAGAGACAGAAAGTGAGAAATCACCCCCCAGGGGGGATGGTCACGCCGCAATCCCTTCTCCTCCATTCTCCTCTCGGGATCTTGGGCACGCACGCACACGCGCCCGGCGTGAGTTTTAAGCCACCGGGTCCGGAACGCGAACCGCGGTCGACTATGTGGGAGTCCAGCGACATAGCCATTACGCTAACTGCTGGTTCCCACAGCCACTTATTTTCTCAAAGAAAGAGTATTCTAGTAAATGGATTACACTCTTATGTAATGTTATCACCATGGAAGCAACTTCCCAACCCCTCTGCCCTTTGCCATAATTCAAAGGAAGGGGGTTTACATGAGCAATGAGCTCCAGGTGGTTAGGATAATTATACATGCCATTTTAGAATCTGTGGGTGTATTTTCTAAATTGTGGAAAGGACTCATCTTGCTGGAAAGAAATTCTGGAACAAATTGCAAACTTAAACAAATTTTTGTATTTGGAGAAAGGGATAAATTTTATTGTAAGCAGTATTATAGAATTGCCCTTCCAAAATATCTAACAAAATGGAAAAAAACTAGGAGAATGACAACACTAAAAAAAACAGCAGGAAATTCTGCAGATGCATGTATACATAGAAAAAGAACAAATTAATGGCATTAACTTTGAAATTCAACAGCAGAAGAATGACATGGAAAATTCTATCTCAGCATAGCACAACCCCTAGCCCATAGTACAGAGGAAGGAATGCAAGCCACTGATAATCCTGAGAACTCTTGCTAATTTTCTCCATCTGAAGACAAATGGATGGATTAGATTCTGCAGAGACAGGTAGAGTGGTCAGGGTTGGCCATTTTGCCAAGCATTATGCTGAGTTGGAGGACGAACTGGGAGTCCCAAGAGTGGGAAATGGACTTAAGTGAATGGAGCAGGTTCTGCTACCAAGGGCATTTGTGGGATAGCAGAACAAACGGACACCCTAGAGTTTTGCCCAATGCATCTTTTTGCATTACTACACTCTTTCTCCCAGGCCACAGCCAACCGTTATATTCATTAAGAGCAACACCCAGTCCTCAAAGTTTAGATCAAGAGAAGACTAATGAGGACCAGAAAGCACAAGGAGGAGGTTAAGTTCAAACCAATGCAAAGTCTGGACAGAGATGCACATACAACGAATAAGTGAGAAGAATTTGAAAGCAGAAATAACATACCACAGATGCATACATACAACCAAACAGAAAGAACGGATTCTAACATGAAAAATAAAAATAACCATGCAGTCTGGGAGAAAATGATATACGCTTCCTGTAAGAGGAAAATGGATATTACAGATTCAGAGAAACAAATTAGAAATTTTAAAAAATCAATACGTATTTAATAAACAAGCTAAAAAAAGCAAGGAACAGAAAAAAAAAACACTCACAGCTAAAAACTAAATCAATATCATGATGGAAAGCCTTGAGACAATCATAATCAATGTACAACGAAGATCAAGAAATTACAACAGAGAGAAGATAGGACATATAGAAAGAAAATGATCATAAATATAATGTAGACTTGATTCTCTCTTTTTTTGTAAGTGGAAGGTCATGAAGTTGAAGGTCACTTGGGAACAATATCACATTACCATAGGAGTGCTAATCTGTGGCTCACACTTTGGGACTACAGTGTTTGATGGAGTGAAATAATGGCTCAGGATCAGTGAAGGATCTACAGGATTTCTAGAATTGTTGAGAATCCAGTAGCAAATCTGTGCCTGTTAGGGCAGCTCAGGGGTGGTTCTGCTTCCAGTGGGGGTGTCCTTAGGGTAACTAACAAGAGGTATAAACCTGTCAGAGACGAGCTACGTATGGTTTTTATACAAGTCTAACTCTCTAGTTTTCCTGACAATCTCTTGATCTGCTGAATTCCCTTATTCTAATCAACTCTGTCTTAAGTAACCAAATTTGTTTCTGTTGTTTTCTACCAAGAAACACTCAAAGATTGACAAAGGTCTGAAATGATGGTCACCATTTTTTAGCACTGGTAATTCATAAGAAAGAGAATTTTAGTGAATATTGCTTTACTATATTACATGAATTTTATTTATTTATTTATTTATTTTGGAGAGGTTTTTGACACAGGGCACATGCGCTCGCCAGACAGAGACAGAGAGACAGAAAGTGAGAAATCACCCCCCAGGGGGGATGGCCACGCCACAATCCCTTCTCCTCCATTCTCCTCTTGGGATCCTGGGCACGCATGCACATGCGCCCAGCACGAGTTTTAAGCCACCGGGTCCAGGACGCGAACCGTGGTCGACTACATGGGAGTCCAGCGATGTAGCCATTACGCTAATTGTTGGTCCCATGAATTTTAAAGTAGGATTCATAATTTTGGTAAAATCAAAAAAAATCAAGAGAAGGTTAAAAAATATCTACAGATTTTGGTGATAATAAGTAAATGGCTAAACAAGACTAAAATATATGCTGAAAGTAACCAAAGAAGTGTTAATATTTGAAATTTACTTAAAGGAAAAATCAGATAAGTAGTCTAAACATGGTAAAATGAATTGCTAAATGGTTTAATTGTCCCTATGCAAAAATGTGGCCAAAGAACCAAGAACAGGTGGCTAGAGTCAGAGGCAAGAGAACACTAATATGATACCATGAGTCCCCAAATAAGCATTCAATCTGGAAGGCATCATCAGATATAAATTTGCAAAGCAAAGAGCGTTTGATATATAAATGCTGGCCTCTTGAGCAACAACTTAATCAATTATGCTCTCTAATTTAAAGTCGAACTATTTTCCTCTTTTAAATCCCCCAGATGGTGACTTTCTAGTCTGGATAATTATAAAAAAGAACCAGCCTGGATCCCTTCAAAGATAGTTTATTCAACTTAAGTGTTTTCTTATTGTTAACCTAGACCAGTTGGTGTAATTCAGCTCTTAAAAAAAAAAATAAATAAAAAAATAAATAGTGTGAAAATAGATAACATCTTTGTCATGGAAATATTTACTTACTGACCTAATAGCACCCTAACAATGCAGCTTCAAGTCACCGATTCTATAAAGAGGCTTAGAAAAATAACAAAGTTACTTTAAAATTTGACTTCATCTTCAGAAAAATATCCACTACTGTGACCATTTTTTACACATTGTAGTTACATAGTTTAAGTCTTTATTTTTATCCTTGCTCCTTCTTTGGGCTTCCATGGGCGGTACACAAATGAAGATTATTATCTGCTTTTTAAACATGTTCATAACTCATAGATGCCGATAAGATTATTCAGTTCTTTGAGAAGATGATCAGAAAGAAAGTGGCTAAAGAGCAGACCTGGGGATAGCCAATCCATAATCAAATATCTAGATTGATTGTGTCACTTGCACTTGTATTGATTTCAATTGGAGTAGCTCACTCAAGGGAATAATAAAAATGTGGAATAAAACTGATTTATGAGAACAAAATAAATCCTTTTGTGAGTGGTAATGAATTGGTACTATTTAACCCTTTCAATCATAGAGTGAAAAAACTATTTATTTTGTAAGAATGCTGAGCTAGCTCCAAGCAGTCATATCAGAAATGCCAATACTGCCAAGTGCCATTACACTAAGTTGTAATGCTTGGGAAGAAGTGCTGCTCTAAACTTGATGGAAGGCATTATTTGACATATGACATACTTTTTAGCTTTCCTGGGCCCAATTCTATGTGTCATCACAAGTGATGGACCTGTAGATCCAAAGTATTGTGGAATCACTCAATAAATGTTTATTGTACTTATTTACATGATTTATAAGACAGCTTAGAGAAAAGAACAAAAAAATGGTAGTTCAACATTAACTACATTAATTTTTCCCCTTAACATAGGTGTTATCTTACTCAGAACTCAGTATATAATAACAGTTCAATTGAGGAGGTGTCTCAAAGATAACAGGAATATTCAGCGGAGATAGCTTTCAGAATAATTTGGCATAAATAGTTGCCTTAAAGAAATTGGAGGAATAGGGAAAACAAAAAAAAAAAAAAAAAAAAAAAGGAGAGATGATTTGTACATAAAACCGAAGCAACTATTTGATTCTAAAAGTTGTGCCAACCAGCCAACCAGTTGATTCAAGGGGAAATAAGATGGAGAAAATATTCCCAATAGTTTGGCATTGATTTAACTTTTAACTTTTCCACCTGGACTGACATCTCAGACATGTGTTCCAAATCTCTGTGGTCCCATACATTGGCCACTATCCACATGTAATTACTGAGTACTTGAAAAGTGGCCACTGTGGCTGAGAAATCAGATTTCTCATTTCAAGTCATTTACAATTAAAACTAATAACTGGGTTACTAAAAAAATTAAATGTATTAGGAACAACTTCAAACGTGAATTTACTCCTTCCATTGAAAACTTTATGAAAGCTAAATACAGATTAAATATATATGTCTGATAGAAAATTGATAGAAAATACTATCTGAATCAGAGTCTTATAATTGTAACATATACACATATGCTCAGTAAGAAAAAAGTTATTTTATTGACTTTTAGATTTTTTTTGTGGGGGGAGATTTTTGCTATAGGGCACGTGAGCTCGCCAGAGAGACACAGAGAGACAGAAAGTGAGACATTACCCCCCAAGGGGGAAAGGCCACGCCACAATCCCTTCTCCTCCATTCTCCTCTTGGGATCTTGGGCATGCACGCACATGTGCCTGGCATGAGTTTAAGCCACTGGGTTGGTCCAGGACTCGAACCGCGGTCGACTATATGGCAGTTCAGCGACATAGCCATACGCTAACTGTTGAACCCGACTTTTAGATTTTGATTACATGTCAAAATGATATTTTCAGCATATTGAATTAAATGATAAGACTATTTCATTTCAGCTATTTCTTTTTACTTTTTGAAAATGTACATATTATAAAATTCAAAATTACAGGGCCAGCCCCATAACCTCGTGGTTAAGGGAGCCAGATTCCACACGGGCAACTGTGATTTGAATCCTGGCCCCAACAGTTGAAAAAACATGGTCGGAACATATGTGTGTGCATGTCCAAAATTCCAGCAAGACGGAGAATTGAAGAAGGAATTGTGGTGTGACCATGCTCCACTAGAGAGGACTTTCTTTCTCCCTCTCTCTCCCCCACCACCACCCATCCTCCCTCTCTCTCTGGGGACCTCATGTGCCCTCTGGCAATTAAATAAAGAAAAAAAATATGTAAGTAGCTAATAGTTTTATATCTATTAGTGCTCTTCTGATGGGCTAAAAGGAAAATTAGAATACACGTTTAAAATACAGGTACGTTTTTGTCTTAAAGCAATGGAAGAAAATCCGACTGTTTCAAAAATTGCCTACATATATTCACATAAAATGTAGGTGAAATTTTTATTCACAGAATGCACATATTCTGTTTGATGCATAGTATTTAATTCATAATCTTAAGAGAGCTGATTTCAGAACGACTTGGAAGGGAGTGTTATAAGAAGGAGTGAGATGATTTGTTATCAGTTCTGTCAGTTTGGCTTATACTGTTCTAATGTTTAATGAAAGCATATGAAGGTAACTTTATTTATCCTCACTGGCATAAAAAAGCTTTTAAAAAAATTAATACATTTTACTATTTACAATGAAGCATAATTTAATCCAGTTTGATGGCACCATAATTATTATAGCATAATAATTTTTCTAGTGTGATAACTTTTGCACATATGCCATATAGAGTAAGTTATTAAACAGGAAACAGGGTGCAAATCAAAAAGAAAATAAGAAACTCTATCATCATAAAGGAATAACTTACGAGAGAAAAGTGAATGCAAAACACTTTAAGGAATTTAAGTAAGATCAGGATGATCATAAAAAATAATTCTTAGTGGTTAGGCTTCTGAAAGAAGCCAAGGCCCAAGATGTTTCACATCCTTTGCATAATAAATTCAAATCTTTTGTTCTTAAGTTCTCTTGAGGGTTTGGAAAGTCTAAGAAAAACCTTCTAGTAGTTTTGCTCTAAGATGAAACATGCAGTCCAGCCTCTCTGGACTGTGGAACTGGAAACCATGGGTTGACCACAGGTCAAGTCCCTGACCTGGTTGGCCTGAGAACACTCCAGATGTGAGTACATGCGCTCAGGACTCCAGCAGGCAACTAACGGGAGAAAAGGGACTGCAGTGTGACCAAGTTGTGTAGAAGGTGCTCTTTTTTTTTATCTCTTCCTCTCTCTGTTACATACTCTGTGATGAATTAAAAAAAAAAAAAGGATAAAACATGCTACAAGTCTTTTCTTTTGACTTCCTATGTTGTAGTTTGTCTGCTTATAAAATATATATTGTTTACTATAAATTTTAAGATTATATCAAGCTACAAATAGAAAAGCTAAAACTACCTATGTAATCTGAACATAAATCATTGTTATTGTGTTAACGCTTTTGTACATTTTGGTGTTTCCTTTTATATTTGTGCACAGATGTATATCAATATCTACACCTATGTATATAAAATCTACTGTCATATTTCACAATTACAGAATTTATGGTGATCACTGTTTTGTAGCTATAATAGCTATAATATGTTTCCTTATCAATTATTGTACATCCGCATAATCTTTTTAATGGATTCGCCACAATGTATTCCATCTATGTAGTTTAAAATAGGAACAGTCTCCACACCTCCAAACCCTGATTTTCATTATACAAATAAACTCTGTTAGAAACATCATTTTACAAATATTTTTATGTGTCTATCTGATAATGTCTGCCTGCCTGCCTTCCTGCCTGCCTGCCTTCCTTCCTTCCTTCCTTCCTTCCTTCCTTCCTTCCTTCCTTCCTTCCTTCCCTTCTTTCTCTCTTTCAGTTTGCTATAGGGCACAAGCATTAGCCAGAGATAGAGAGAGAGAGGGAAAATGAGAAATCACTCCCCAGGGGCATGGCCACACTGCAATCCCTCTTTATCACCCTCTGCTTGGGATTTTGGGTATGCACTCACATGCATACACACGAGCCCAGAGTATTTTTCAAGCCACAGGGTCTGTGACTCAACAGTACAGTCAGCCATGTGGGATCCAGCACCGTCACCTCCAGCCATCTGCTGATCCTCTGATAAAGTCTTTTGAAAAACTTTTTTTTCTTTAATTGTCAGAGGGCATGCATGATTATCAGAGAGACACAGAGCAAGAAAAAGAAAGAAGAACATCCTTCAGTGGGTCGTGTCACACCACAATCTTTTTTCCTCCGTTTTTCCATCTCATCAGTATTTTGGGCACACATGAACATGTAAGCCCAGCATGCTTTTCAAGTCATCAAGGCTAGGAGTCTAATTGGTGTGTCGATGTGGGATCTAGCTCCTGAGCTATGGGGCCAGCCTATAATAGCTTTCTAAATATTCTCAAAAGGATGGGGCCAGCAGATGGTGAAGTGGTTATGCCACTGGACTTCCACATGGACACCTGTGGTTAGAGTCCCAGACTCTGTGGCTTGAAACTCACGCAAGGCATGTGTGAGTACATGCCCATGATCCTGGGAAGAGAATGGAGGAGAAGAGATTGCGATATGGCTACGCTCCCACGCTGGGGGTGATTTCTCACTTCCCCTCTCGGTCTCTGTCTGTCTCTCTCTCCAACAATCATACATGCCCTAAGGCAGAAACCTCTCAAAAAAAAAAAAAAAATCCTCAAAAGAATTGCATGGCTTCTTACTGGATACAAATGGATATGAATATCTTTAAACTTCATATTTATTTCATAAGCTTATTTTAATTATCTGAAAAAAGTTACTGTGGACAAATAATTAATAAAATTGGTTATAGCTTGAAGGGAATCAAGGGGAAAAAGAAAGAAAACATTTAAAGGTTATGAATATGGAAAATTATCTGTTGATGGCAATGTGTATGATATCTTTAACTGGACTGGGAAAATTCATTTTGCATGTTATAATGACAATTTTGCATGTTGTAATAACAATACAGTAATAGAATACATATAAAAATTATAAAATATATAAAAATATATAAATTATATTAAAAATAGCTTGTGAAAAAGTAATTCCCTACTCAAGTTTTAGTACTTAGATAAAACTACTACTAATATGCTTATTAAGCTTATAAAATAAAAAAGCCTAGAAAATGACAAAAGCCCATCATATTCTGTAGGTTATATTTGTGATATGTAACTTTAATTAGATTTCTTTGTGTTCAAAGTAGTATCCACTCAAAATATGTTAAATGTGTTATCACTGAGTGGGCTGGAATTTCATGTTTTTAAAATGTAAAAACATGTATTTATCTGTCTTTGTGGTACTGGAGAAGTTGTTAACCCAAGGAGTTATAAATATTTAAGGAAAGTGTTGATGAAAGTGACAAGCTTTTAAAATGTAGATATGATATCAATGATTATTTTAATACTATAATAAAAATAAATGAATACAATTATGAAAGTAAAGTATCTGGACATAATCCTAACAAGAAGTATGAGGTCTTTAAGAAGAAAATAAGAAAACATTACAGCAAGATATAAACTACTTAGATAAATCATATTTCCAGATGAGAACTATTTGAAGATGTAAATCCCTCAAGAATTAATTTAGAAGAAGGGAAGTCTATTAAAAATATCAGTGGCATTTTTTAAAAATTCAATTTAATGTTCAGTTGGAGAAATATACATCTGAGTAGAACTAAGACCCTTTAATTAAGATAAATAAGTTGGAGAGGAAAACTTTAACTGTAAGATTGGAAGATGAGATAGACAAATCTCTAAATATTTGAGATTTTTGAAGCACAAAAATTAAGTCAACATAGTGATAAACTGGAGAAACAAGTGTAAAGAGAAGAAATGACAGCCCAGAAACAGTCATCACATACATATATATTTAACCTCTGATAAATTTAGCAAAATAAAATAACATATGTTTCAAATCAAAATAGAGAAATTATGCCTTACCAAAAAAAAAAAAAAAAAGCAAAAAGTCAGTTATTGAAAATCTAAAACTCTAGCTCCTGAATCTCATACGTAAACCACAAAGATAAACTGAATATTTAAAACTGGAATGACTGAAAATTACTACCTACAATATTTAAGCTACCATGAACATCAAAACAAATTTTAAAACCTCTAAAATCTTCTGGGCAAAGTGTGTGTGCAGATATGTAATACAAACAATAGTAAGCATATGGAAAATGTTTTATCTCAATAGGAATAGAACATGCAAAAAAGCAACCTCCCATTTTTACCTATCAAATTAGCAAATTATAAACAGGTGAATGTACCTGTGTACTATTAGGAGGCATTTGGGTTGATGTGATCTTCCTTTAAAGCATTTTGCCAAGCATATCAAGTGTCTTAAAAATATTCCCACCCTTTAATTTAGCACTTCCCTTATAGATATACATATTAAGGAAATACGCAGGTATATATGTAAATAATAAATGTTCTTTTAAATAATAAAAATAACAAAAGTAACTATCCAACAATAAGGCAATGATTAATACATTTTGGTCATCCATACAATGGCATATTACATCCTATTGAGATGGCTTTTTTTTTTTTTTTTTTGGAGAGGTTTTTGCTATAGGGTACGTGCGCTCGCCAGACAGACAGAGACATAGAGACAGAAAGCGAGAAATCACCCCCCAGGGGGGGATGGTCATGCCACAATCCCTTCTCCTCCATTCTCCTCTCGGGATCTTGGGCATGCACACACACGTGCCTGGCGTGAGTTTTAAGCCACCGGGTCCAGGACGCGAACCATGGTCGACTACGTGGGAGTCCAGCGACACAGCCATTACGCCAACTGCTGGTTCACTTGAGATGGCTTTTTAATGAGTGAATGTATTTTGTATGTGAGTATATATGAGAAATATTTAAGATATAAAGTTAAATGTGTAAAGTAGAATACAAGATATGTTTGTAGTAAGATCTCAGATACATTACACATGCCTATGCCCTAGACGTGTGTGTGTGTGTATGTGCGTGTGTATATATATATGTACACACGCACACACACACACACACACACACACACACATATATATATATATATATGCAATATCTAAAATCTCCATAGGAAAAAGGACTAAATGTCTAAATGAAAATATAAAACATTTATAATTGTACCCATTTCAACAAAACTATCACTGAGGAACACAAAGTATTTCAATTTATACACATGGCTATTAAATGTAAGGAATATTCTTCTGTGTAATGACTGAAAAAATACGAACGATTCTTCATAGGTACTTTAACTTGGGACCAGCAGTTAGCATAATGGCTATGTCACTGGACTCCCATGTAGTTGACCAGTTCGAGTCCTGGACACGGTGGCTTAAACTCACGCTGGGTGCGTGTGTGTGTGATCTCCTCCAAGATCCCAAGAGGAGAATGGAAGAGAAGGGATTGTGGCATGGCCATTCTCCCCTCCACCCCAAGGGTGATTTCTCGCTTTCTTTCTCTCTGTCTCTCTTTCTTGCAAGTGCATGCGCCCTATAGCAAAAACCTCTTCAAAAAAACCCAAAAAAAAACAAAAAAACAAAAAACAAAAACCTTTAACTTGATGTCAAAGTTCTTAAAACATCCTCCAGGATCCTGCACGATAAAGTCCCTATCCAGCTTCCCAGTCTCAAATGATGCCATAGTCTCCTTCCTTCACTGTGCCCCCTGCACTGGCCTTCCATTTCCTCAAATGTACAACAAATTTACCCTTCTCACAACTTCCTAAATGCCATCCTTCTGGAATGCTAACTCCTTATTCATCTCTAGTCTGCCCTTGGTATCTAGTCATCTGTTATGGTTACCCCAAATTGTCATCAGTTTGAATGGCCTTTCCTAACTTCTAATTCATATTAATGGATTATCTTCTGCTTATGTATTTTTTAATTATTTAATTTATTATCATATTATTATTTAAATTTGCCATAAGGCACTTGTGCTCACCAGAGAGAGACAGAAAGAGAAAGAGAATGTGAGAAAGCAAGCTTTCAGATCTGGGACTTGAACTGCAAGTCCGGCCATGTGGGAATACAACGCCTTGACCACTACGTCACCAGCTGGCTCCACTTTATGTATTTTTTTTTTTTTTGAGAGGTTTTCGCTATAGGGTGCATGCGCTCGCCAGACAGACAGAGACAGAGAGACAGAAAGCGAGAAATCACCCCCCAGGGGGGATGGTCACGCCGCAATCCCTTCTCCTCCATTCTCCTCTCGGGATCTTGGGCACGCATGCACACGCGCCTGGCGTGAGTTTTAAGCCACCGGGTCCCGGACGCGAACAGCGGTCAACTATGTGGGAGTCCAGTGACATAGCCATTATACTAACTGCTGGTTCCCCACTTTATGTATTTTTATATGTACTTTTTAATATACTTTATATATGTATATACATATGCTTTTCTACATGATATATACTTTTACTTTATTGAAGTTTTATTTACCTTTATTAACGTGCTGTTTCGTATCTTTATGTTATTACTTGATTCATTTCCATCTCTGCTTATGGAGCACAAGCCTCTCTGCACAGGGACCGGGTCTCTTTAGTTCACCATTGTTCCCCTAGTGCTTACCTTTATTTCATTCTTTCTTTAAAAAACAAGCTTGATACATGTTTGTTGCAATAACAAAGGAGTGAATAAACAGGTAAATCTTATTGTATGATTTCAGATTTCTGCTCCTTAAATATAGAGCAGCCTTGATAGCTCCCTAAAGGACAAAACAAAAAGCCGTAAAATGTATTGCAATCCTATTTACAAATTCAAATTCCCTAAGTATAATATAAAACTTTATTCTCCCCTAAATATTCTGCTAGGAAACTTAGGTTCTGGATCATTTGGACTCTAGGAACTCACTGATCACAAGAACTTCATACCAAAAGTTGGGAAATACTAGTTCTACATGGGTTAGTTTTTTTTAAAAAAATGATGACTTAGAGCTCACCTAACATTTCCTGCTAAAGGTCAAAGCATCAGGTTTGTGATTCTCATAACTATATCATGATGAAGACTCATATCATCGAAGAGTATCCATCCCTAGACCCCTGGGGAAGAAGTTCTAGAATCAGAGAAGGAACTTTGCCACTATAGGACTGTGTTTTAGAGACTGAAGAAAGACACTGACCCTAGATGGCTACATTTTTTTTTTTTTCTATTACATTATATAGCCCACAACTGTATTTTCTTCTGGTATCAGTTCATAGCTGACATTTATGTATTGTGTATATCCTCAATCAAAATCCAGATCATTAGGTAAAATGGTAATATTTTCAGTCTGCAAATTTATTTTTTAAAGAATTATTTTATTTAACTTTGTTTGTTTGTTTGTTTATTTATTTATTTATTTATCTTAATTTAATCATAGAGGGACAGAGTCAAAGAGAGAGAGAGGGAAAGTGAAAAAACAAGCCACCAGGTCTGGTACCTCAACCACAGCCAGCCATGTGGGAGTTCAGCACCCTTAACCACCACACCACTTGCCGGTTCCTCAGTCTGCAAATTTCTAAAAATTGACTCTAATATTGCTATTTATTTGAAGAAATAGGCACTGAACCCTTGCCATGATAAAGCATGCAAAAACCCAACATCAGACTAGTATATTAATGGTATACAACGAACTATAGGTTCAGAATATCCTGTATCTACTCTGTGGCTAGCTTCCCCAGGTAAATATCACCATGTATTTACTAGAAACCTCCAAATCAGCCAGGGTAAGAGTTTAAAACGGTTTGAGGAATTCTAAATGCTTTAAATACTTTCTCATTTTAAAAGGGGCGTTGTGTTTTATTTTTTAAAATGTACAAGATTTCCAAAGCAAAAGATACTCCGTTTGGAGTCATCTGATGATGATACATATTTTTTTTCTATCAGTCTCCTTTTATGAGGAGTTAGAACAGGGAGATTCTTCCACAAGGCTGTTCTGCAGTGTGAA
Source organism: Tupaia tana (assembly GCA_026018925.1). Classification (NCBI taxonomy): domain Eukaryota; kingdom Metazoa; phylum Chordata; class Mammalia; order Scandentia; family Tupaiidae; genus Tupaia; species Tupaia tana. The sequence goes on along the minus strand of JAKSZU010000007.1, from coordinate 142,006,226 downwards.
ACATGAACTTAAACCACAAGAATGCTGAAATCCTGTACCCTCTCATGCCTTTGTGGGATGCATCCCCTGACTTACCGTGTAATCCCTGGCTATAATTTGCATTTCATCATTCCGTCGTCACCTCAGCAGACAGAATGGCCCAGAGTTTGTACTTGTTCATTATGTCAAGAAAATAGCCAATTAGATATCAGACACAAATTCAATAAGCTGCTATGTGAGTGTTGAGAACAGATGAGTTCTTAAATAACTTTGATAAATTAATGCTTAACTCCATTCCTGTGGAAGAATATGTCCTGATTGCACAATTCTATAGCTTTATTGGCCATGACACGCTATACAATCAGAAGTGTCAATATGTACAGTGAGTATATGTTCTATAGCCAAATGTTTGAAATGACATATATCTTATTATTACTCATTCATATCTTCACCAACAATACAGTGATTTTTTTTTTTTTTTTTTTTTTGGAGAGGTTTTTGCTATAGGGCGCGTGCGCTCGCCAGACAGACAGAGAGAGACAGAGAGATAGAAAGCAGGAAATCACCCCCCAGGGGGGATGGCCACGCCGCAATCCCTTCTCCTCCATTCTCCTCTCGGGATCTTGGGCATGCACGCACACGCGCCCGGCGTGAGTTTAAGCCACCGGGTCCGGGACTTGAACCGCGGTCGACTACGTGGGAGTCCAGTGACATAGCCATTACGCTAACTGCTGGTCCCGAATACAGTGATTTTTTTAATCCAAATAAAATTTAAAAAATTTCTTGTGTTTGTATGTGTACGTATTTATACCTCCAGAAATATGTTCAAACTTTATGCAAAGATATAATAACTCTAAATCCTTTTTGTATAAGCCATTTTTTCCCCCTCAAATAGGGAGAACATAATTTTCTCTATTTCCCCTGTATACTTACTTATCCTTGCTTTGAATATAAGAATCTTCCCTCATCATCAATAGTTCTAATATCTCTTATGTTGATTTCAAAATAATACCTGAAATGATCAGGGACCAAGACTGTTATCTATAATAAAAAGAATGCTCCACCATAGTACTCATTTAATTTCCTCTGACTCTAAAATAAATTGTGTGGTCAACAAGTATATAATGTAAAACAACCATAGACAATATTTTTCTACATTGGTGCTTCATGATTACAAGGGGACTTCAAAAAGTTTGTGGAGAGATGGAATTAAACTATGAGTTTATTTCTGTGAAAAAAAACTTTTTTTAATCAATGCATGACTGTTTTCATTATTACGTGTTTTCCATCACGTTTTTGAAGGCTCCTCACATCTGTGTATGAAACACTATCACCTGCTGCGTTAGACTGTTAGGGAGTTTCAGTGTTCACATATTGGGTTTTGATTGTAAAAGATGGGATGCCGCTGTACTTGTGTTGACCTTTTCTTCTGAAAATATGGGACCTGAAATCAGGATAAGTGGTCCTGAAAAGAAGCAGACCAATAACAAGCCACATTACACTGCTTCGACAGCTGGGAGGTAGATTCTCTGCCGGTTTCTCTGCCGCTTTATTCTTCCACCCACGCAGCACGCTTTATAACATGTCAGGAGAGCTCACTCTTGCTGTCTGACCCTCTAACTCATTACAGGGAAATGAATTCAAATTGCTTGAAAAGAAGCTGCCTCTTTTATCTTCCCACTGACTGACAAGCAACTACAAAGTTCTCCGAAGGGATTCCAAGTTACAAGCTGTACTGCATCACTGGAACGATTCCCCCACTGGCGGGCTTCCCCAGAGGGCAGCGTGTCAGATATACGGCGTGGCTTGCAAGCGTCGCTCTCAAAGTGCATGTTTCCCTCCACACTAAAAAACAGACATCAGGGACTATAAAACAAAGCTGTCCCTTTCTTAACAACATTAGCCTTCCTGCAGACTCCTTGGAAGTCGAAGAGGTTCCCACATTCAAGTCACTTTCTTTACCTTCCCAAGAAAACAAATGCTTCTGTATTTTGCTCTCCCCTTGTAATTTTTCTAAAACACAGTTTACTCTGGGAGGAAAGACATTCAGAAAGTCATCTTAGGGGCACAGATCTCTGAATCTCTCTAGGTAACCTTGAAAGATGGACTGAATTTTCTTGGTTTCTTCAGATTTTTGAGAGATGTAGAGTATTTGCATAAACTGACACTTTAAAGTTCTTTTTCTGGTGATCGGCCACGGCTGGAGGTGGTGAGCCTAACCTTGTGCTGGGATTTGAAGGTAGTTAAAAATATGTGCTCAACTCAGCAGTACTTTGTTTGCTTGGGCAGTTTTGGGTCCTCATTTATTATACTTCTTTATCTTTTCTACCTAGAACAATTCTATTCCGTCTTCAAAACACCCCATGCCTTGCAGTTGTCCCTGCTGTAGGGAAAACTTCTTGCCCCTGTTCCTTGTAACCGCAAAAATTTAGAGTCTCACACTCCTCTGTAATTCCCTAACACCATCTTTATGCTTCAGGTATAATTTTATTTCGCTGACCATTCCCATGTGGTTTCTTTGTGTGTTTTCCAGTGTCCTCAGAGTTTTTGTTTGTTTGATTACTACGGGCAACTATTGCAGAAAGAGAGAAACAGGGAAATTTAACATTGCACAAGTCACCACAAGTGTTCTCCTGGATCATCACTGACATTCACATGAAGATGCCCTCTCTACCTTCGGGTTCCTGAGTCACCCCTCAGCCTCCTAGAGCCAGAACTGCTGTGATTACTCATTTTACTCTGCTCTGGAATCATCTGCTCTCACCAGTTACTATTTTTAATTTATTGCAAAACAAATTTAAAATTTTGATCTGCCCGTTTTTGTTCTTGACATTTGTTTGTAGTTGCCCTGTTGTTCTCTGTTTTCGTACTTAAGTGATTTGAATCCATAATTAAAACAAAGGGGACAGCCCTGTTTTGCCAAAATTTCCCCAAGTAGCTGCGTTTAGTTTGCAAAAATGGATAAAATGGGGAGATGAACTATTCCTAATGTAACCACACAGAGGTAATATACACATTCCTTCCAAATTTCCTTTGATCTTTTATAAAAGTCTTCAAAACTAATAAAGTTTTTCCATTTTTTTTTCTTTTTTTGTTTTTCCAAGGCCATTGGGTTTCACAAGCAGGAAAAAGTTGATAGATGCTAATTTCACAATGTGTCCTTTCATCCCTTCCCTTTCCTTCTCTGTTCTTTCCTTCCAGGTTTCCCTTTCTAAGATTCGTTTCCAGTCAGAGGGATCTGCTCTGGAAAATATCACCTAAAGCCTATTTGTTGTATATCTCTCTATGTTCAGACAGAAGAATTTTCAAAGATCCAGAAAACATTCAGTTTCACCAATATGAGTTTATCAGTTTGGTTTGTTTTTTATTAAAGTGTCATTTCCCTTTTGCTTAAGTGAAAGAAATGATTTCCATTTACCCTATTGTCTCCCCAGGAATCTTTCCTCCTCAACTATCTTTATTTTTAATTGTCACAATTCAAAATAGGAGATTAGGAGGAGGTATGTGAAGATGAAGACTACACAGTAATCCAGTTTCTCAGAGCAGGGGGGAGTTAATGGGACACAAAGGACTCGGGAATTAGCCCACCCTGGTGCTTTCACTTAGAAATTCAGACACAAAACAATCTGTCAGGTTATCAAGCAATGAAGATCACTTCCCAATTCATTCGAAAGGAAGGATAATGAAGAATTAAACAATGCACAAAGGACTCCACAAGAACCGCTTAAGAAAAAAGCAGGATATGACTATTAAGACATGGTATTGTCTACTAAGAGCAGAATCAATGGGCAGAATCTAAGAAAAGTCTAAGATATGAAGGGGGCACTTGTAAAAAATATTCTAGGATATTTTAGAATTTTTTTCTCTCCCTAAAGTAATTTTCAATTTTCCTTTTTGACAATTAGATGGTTTTGTATGTGTAGGTGAAGATATTTTGGGAACTTTACAAATAATTATGTAACCCTAAGTTCTTATCACACCTTGTTTTCATCTACTGGTTAAATCTTAAGGGGAATTTATCATTTCAAAAAGTTTCAGGTAAGCACAATTTCTGCTATGATGCTGTGAAGTATTTCAGTTTTTATTCCTAAATTTATACATTACTTTCATTAACTACATTAAACACTGAATATGTGTATAAGGTACTATTATGAACCTGTTATCTATGATTTTTATGTAGTTAATTCATATATGTGATGAGAACAAAATGCTGAAGCTGTTGTAAACTGGTCAGTAGGAGTTAACTATTCACCTATGCAAGGTGAACAATATACTCTTGAGAACCATTGAGCAAAGCACTTATTCCAGGTCAGTAAATGGCATGTGCATACCCTAGAAAAATTAATTTACATCATATGTTCTTCATAATTGAATGGATGTTTCAAATTGGGTTGAATCCCACAGAACTCAAGTGCTAATTCCTACTTTTATGGTGGACATTAGCCAATGGTGGAAGAGATATTCTCATAACATATCCCAGTGTGGGTTGGCTAATTTGCCTGTTTCTGTCATTTACATTTGTTTGTAGTTGCCCTGTCATTCTCTGTTTTCGTACTCAAGTTATTTGAATCCATAATTAAAACAAAGGGGACAGCCCTGTTTTGCCAAAATCTCCCCAATTGCTGTGTTGCATCTATCACACCAATATCTGGTTTCTTTCTTGCTTCATATCTAAGAATGGCTTGGCTGGGTTTGCCTGTCTCATCGTCTCTGTTTGCAAATTCTTTAAGGGCGGAAACCCTTCAGGTGTAACATCTGGTGTTATTTTATGCACTTCACATTTAGTTTATTAAAATATAGTTGAGGGGCAGGCAGGTGGTGGGGTGGTTAAAGCAATGGACTCCTACAGGGTCAAGTGCAATAGGAGACTTAGACCTAGTGACTTGCTTTCTCAATTTCCCCCTCTGTCTCTCTTTGGTGAGTTCATGTGACACATAGCAAAATTTAAAAAGCAATAATAACAAATAAATTAAATAAACAATTTAAAAAACAGTTGAAACTCTAATTAAGTAAGTTACCATTTTTCCACCTGGCAAACTTTCTATGTGGAAAACAACAAATCTTAGTAACAAACATACATATTTGCAGTAGTTAGATGGACAGTAATCCAACAGAAAAATATGAACATGGGAAAATATGTTTTTCTGAAGACAGGTCTCTGAGAGTAAAGTATGCATATCATTGTAAAAAGTAGCTTTTTATATTACTTAATTATTAATATAGAACATGTATATTATTCATAATTATAAAAATTGTGTATAAAATATCGATGAATCAACCTAACAACAATATACAATATTTATGTGATGGAAACTGTAATCTCTTATAAATAGAAAAAAATAAATTATAATCACTTATATTACAGATTAGAAGAAAAGACATGACAAATATATTAATTCTACCTAAGATAATCTATAAATTCCATTCCATCCTAACAAAGATAGTATCATGACTTGTGGAAGGAATTAGAAATGTATAAACATTGTTTGAAAGAGAGTTAAAAAGAAAAAAATAGGTAGAAAAATTCTTTAAAATAAAAATAATGAGGGGAACTAGACCTACTAGGCATTAAAATATAGTCTGTGGCTTTAATAATTAAATACTATGATAATGCAAATAAAGGTACAGATTTGTTCAGATTTATTTTAGATAAAAGTAGAACTTTAGGGCCCTTATAGATAGGAACTCAAGTAGAAAAGAATATGAATTATTTAATAAGTGGTTTTGAGATAATGAGATATTTTCTGGGAAAAAAATAAGGTTTGATATAATATTATACATTATATATCAGTATAAATTCCAAATGGATTGAATACAAATGTTTTAAGAAAAAGGACATT